>JARYGA010044034.1:0-39994 GCA_030545235.1 Helianthus tuberosus
CCAAGGATGGTTTATTTAAAAACCTAGGCAGAACATAATCAATTAACTTAAATACTATCTTTTGGCCTATATGGTTTATTTACACCATAGCTATCTAATCAACAAATTCAACAATTCACCATATAATTAAATCAAATATTACTACTGGTTTGTAGCCTTCAAAGCTTCACCATGGTTGACTCCTCTGAAGCTCACAATCATCCAGTTAATCAGAATGATGATACAAGACTGAATTTAACGAGCGCCGAGTTACAGGCTATGTTGGATACAACTGTAAACAAGGCAGTGAGCCTAGCGTTAAGGGATCATAAGCGAAAGTGCAATAATGCCCCAAATAAAGGTCGTAAAAAGGGTAAGACCGGTTCAAATCATAACCCGTCCAAGCCAAAGGAGGCAAAGCCCAAATGCAATAACTGCAGGAAGCAACATGCTGGAAAATGCACAATCGACCCACGTGCTAAATTATGTGGAATTTTCAAAACCAAGGGTCACAAGACCTTGGATTGCAAGAAATTGGAAGATGCAAACTGTTTTAGTTGTGGCGAAAAAGGCCACATCAGTACCAATTGCTCTAAGGCTGCCAAGGAAGGAGCAGCTAAGTCTGGCAAGGATTTAAAGGACAACCAGTAGGCAGGTGAAAAACCCAGATGCAAAATCTGCAAGAAACAGCACTTCGGGAAGTGCAGGTATGGATCGAACTCGCATAGACAGACGAGAACTTTTGCATGTGGGATATGCAAGTCCAAGGGGCATAAGACCTTGGACTGCAAGAAGATGGAAGACGCAACCTGCTATGGTTGCAATGTTAGAGGGCACATTAAGACCAACTGCCCTAAATATGCTAAAAAGCTTGAGGAAGTTAAAAAGATCAAAACTGGAAGCTCTCAAATGGGTGCTCAAGAGACTGTTCAGGATAACAATGTCACAACAGGTACTTTCTTTACCAATAACGCTCACGCTAGAGTATTAATTGATTCAGGTTCAGATAAGTCTCTCGTAGACAATAGATATTGAAAATCATTAAATCTACTTGTTAAAACTCTAAGCGTTAAGTATGAAGTAAAAATTGGCCGATAGTACCTCAGAAACTGCTTCAGCAATATTAGATGGATGTTTTATATCCATTAGGAATCATTTTTCCGATGTCCTATTTTTCCGTTAAAATATAAGGACGCAATATAGTGATAAAAAACGATGGGTTGCCTTGAAAATCAAGCCCCTATTATGGGTGATAAGAAGCAATTAATTATCAAGACTCCTTATGAGACAACCCTCATCATTACATGTATCAGTACGATTAATTAATATTAAACATAAAAAAAATGGTGGAATTGGCCGTCCCCGGAATCGAACCTGGGTCTAGGCCGCACCCTTTCGCGTGCCTAGCCAACCGAGCTAGGTGCCTAGTTTGTGAAATATCCATTTTGATTAAATATAAGCACATGTACAATGACTTCCTTACTTCTTACTATAAGTCACCTACTTATCCTCCTTATGTTGACTAAGTATTAAAATCCAAGATTTTACCTCTATGTTTTAATTACTCTTGGCTTGCTTATGTTGACTAAACACTAGAAATGATGAAGTAGAAACCATTAAGTATATCAGTGGTTATGCTAGAAAGGACATGGTAAGGTATACATCACAGTCATTCGATGGCAATACTTTTAATTAGTAAGGACATTAATGAAATCCTCAAGAAGGATCCTCTTATACATCGTGGAATGGTCCAAGTTTTAAGGACCTTATTAGAAAAACCTAGTATCCGTTTCGCGAAAAGGGAAAACACGGAATAAGAATTTCTGACTCTCGCCATAAAAGTTCTAGACTGTCGACTGTATGTCGCAAATTTTAATTCATTGGCTGAGATAGTACCCTATTAAAGCACATAATTATTAGTGAGTAGCATTGGCAATAAGAGGGCACACTAAGGTTTCAAAACCTACTCATTTAAAAATCCATTATGGATCTACCTCAGCTACCCACGTTATAATGATTAAGAAGTAATCAGTCAAAGCTGAGACTGCCCTAAAGTTATCTAAGATTTTACAGCTAAGTTTAGAAGGATTAATAATGGAGGCGTTTAGCCCTCCTGTTGAATAATTAGAGACAGCTCACATTAGGAATTTCACCAGATAAACCCTTATTTGTGAATTTATTGCTATAAATTACATGTGGTTTTGGGTGCTGTTAAGTCTCTCACAAGACCATAAACTTAGCAAACTTTTAGAAATTTTTTTTTCCTGTAAGAACCCCAGATGTTAAGTGTAAGGTAGAACCTTCGGGCAAATCATATGAACCATTTCTTCTGTTCTTGTCAGAAACCTTTAGGCATAAAATTTTAGAAGTATCCTCTCTCTAAGAGGAAGTACGAAAGCATAAATAGTTGATATCTCTTTAATCTCTATCGATTCCGAATACCAGATGGTATGATAAAAACGCCATATGAGGATTGGTGTGTCTTAATAAATTCCATAGATTGCTTCCATGCCTGATCAGTATGGAGGTTTAATACATGGGACCACAAAGATATTCCGATGGTCATAGAGTACTAAAGTCAGCTAGTGGTATTCAAAGGAGATGTCCAAGTTGGAATTGTCCAAGTAAGTGTTCCCGATAAAGGAGTTCTTGGACTCGTAACCTAAATGTGTCACTTAATTGACACAAACAATGGTGGATGAATTGGAGCCTGAGATTTTGTAAAAATCTCTGTAACCTCCTTGTACCTTGATTATCTTCTCCTATTATTACCCTGTTTACCCCTGAGAGGCAGGTAGAGTTAAGGTTTACATTCCGTTTAAGGTTGTGTTATTATGAAATCTCCAAAACGGCTAGTACTATCATTGGAAGAATCGAAACCCTGGTTAACTAAGTTTTAAAAATAGAGGGTTCTTATAGCCTAACCCAATATCCTAAGAATACGGTATAGTAATTATGAAAGACGGTTCATTCTGTTTATTCATTATTTACCGCAACCCTACTTAGGCAACAATTAAGAATCGCCATCAGCTGACCAGGATCATCGAATTATTCGACTAGCGGCAAGGGTTAGCTATTCCTTAATATCAGTTTTGAGCAATGGTTGGAATAACCATCTCACCTTAAAATAAGCTTTTGTAGAATAGTTGTTATACAAGTATCAAGGTAGCTCCTTAGGAGACCTTGTACAGATGAAATATCAAAACATCCGTTGGATGGACGAGACTTCGGGAAGTCCACTTATCAGGATCTGAAAGTTGCATTGGAAACAACAAATAAGATCATACAAATCCCTAATCATCTGTAAGTTGCCAGTTTTCGATAGAAAATCAAGAATTAATAAAAGTAGCAACCTTCCTTAGTTCTTGTTAAAGAATAAAGTGCAACAAAAGATATCACCTTGGAAGGGTGTGCCAATTTGTTAAATTATCAGGCTAGTTAAGCTCTGAATATATAAAATTATTCGAAGGAAAATGAAAATATCAAGATCAAGTAGCTTATAAGCTAAAACCTATTTAAGGAGCTTAGCGGAGCTCGCAATACATTGCACACTAGTGACTGAAGGAGGTGTTTCGCCAATAAGTTAAGGAACACTATCACAATATGGTATGCGGAATTATGATGTGATAAACATCCTATATCGATTGAGGATCGACAGGTTAAGAAGCTTCGAAGGAAGCATGTACCCATTATAAAGGTTAACTTGCGGAGCTTGGAAAAGCTCCATATATACTATATAGAGATTAAACCTAATATAAGACAGAAGGTATTTCCCTTATTTTAGCAAATCTCGAGGTCGAGATTTATTTTTAAGGGGGTGAGGATGTAACACCTCGAAAATTTGCGTCCTATAATTTGTTGACACGTGTCATAGGTTTGAACGTGTGAAAGAATGTTCTTGAAGGACTAAAGTTGACAAACATAGAAACTATGTGAATTTGTGGGTTCAAAGTGTCAACAATGAATAAATATACTTTACAATAACTCTACGTGATGTTTATAACCTTAAACGAATGGATCATGGATCATACGAAACGAATTGTGAAAGAAAGTGAGAGATTACAAACTACAGGGGTTAAATGTGTCAACATGTTAAGATATACCTCTGAGTGACCTTTTAGCAAACTCGAAGCCTTGTAACGATTAATTATGCTCACTAGAATGCACCATAAAAATTTCACCAAGTTTCGTTACCGTATAAGAAAGTTATGATTAAATTCGTGCGTGAGGGTTAGAATCGTCAACATTGGAATTTAGGGTTTTTCGGGTGATCACAAAGTTACCCGAGGACTGGACAAAGTGGGTATAAGTCTTAGAGCCCCTATATGTCAATATTAAGGGTTTAAGATGCAAGAAATGTAGTGAAAATGACCTTTCGGGGGACCAAGGACCAAACAGCAAATGAATAAAAGGTTTTTGCAAGTCTGACAGGGCCAGGCGGCCCGCTTGAGGCCTTATACGGCCCGCGTGACCTGCCCAGCGACAGAATGAAACAGGCAGCTGCCTGTTGATGTTGTAACCGACTTAAAACTCAAAATTTCGATTCTATGGGCTGCCTAAAGTGGTTTATAGCCTATAGAAGACACATGTTCACATCTTGGATCATCCTAGACTTCTTTGGCAACAATCTATGATGATTAAACTCACTATATAAGTTACAAAAGTTGCAACTTATGATCATTCTTTTCAACATTCACTTCCTGATCATTTTTGGAGCATAACAGCCGATCCCAAGACCTTCCTAATCATCCTTAGACTCGTGTAAGTATGTTTAACCCTTTTAAATTAAGTCTTGCTTAGTTTATAGCCTAGAAATCAAACCGTCGTAATTACAGTTTGACTTAGCGATAAAACACAAACGGTCCAGCGTTTTGTCAAAATGAAAGTTGTTATAAGTTGGTAATTATGTGGGCAATTAACCCTTAAAAGGGTACTCACTGATTCCAATCCTAACTAGGTCGTTTGTCGAGTCAAACGTTGTTCGAAAAAGTCAACAGAATTGTTATTTTCGAATTAACACGTGATTAGCATTGTAAAAGGCGTGTAACCTATTTTATCATTCATATAACCTGATAATAAGTATAAAAACTTGTCTACGCTTGTTTGATTCGACAACTTCCTGTTTTGAACCGATTCGGAACCGAAAGACGCAAAAGTTTGACTTTTGCTTTGACCTCAGTTCTGACCCGGTTTAGATAGGTTTAGACATGCCTTAAAGTTCCATTAGGACCTAGTTACATGTGTGTATAACCCTCTGCGTTTATACCACATAAATCCTTAATTGTCCGACGTTTCCGTTAATCGCCTAAATATTGACCGTAATGCCCTTATGACTATAAAACGAGAATTTTGGAAATGTGAAAGTACAATAATCTTATTTACTGATTTTTAAACATGTCTGTAAATTTTCACATCAGTCGGAGGTCTAGATTAGGAGTTATGCTTAATGACGTAATTATAACGCTTCTTAGTAATTAATCGGCGTCATTAGCGTAAAGCCTATCTAAACCCCATTTTTGACACCAAACCTTTTACCCACTGATGTAATATAATATTTTGGGATTTTTGAAGATTTTTAATTATTTTTAAACTGATCATAAGCTAGGATTATCGCCTTAATTCGGTAAATACCGAATATGCCCTTTTCGGCCATAAAATGAGTTTTACAAATCCTTTTGACACCAATCCAATTGCTACTGATTTCAAATAATAAATGGAGTATTTTGAACCTGTTGAACTGATCAGAAAACTCAGAATCCTATATTAACCCGTAAATCGCTTAAAACGACATTATACGCGTATTAAACGCATAGTTAGGGTTTAAAACTATTTTGGCATATAAGACTTATAACCAAATGTTATAACCCGTTAAAATAAGTTATTTTACTGATTTATTCAGACCCGGATCACAGAAGCTTAATTGATCCCTTTTATAATCTTTAAAATGACCAAAATACCCCTAAGGGGCTTAATATGAGATTAAACTCGTTTTAGGCATAATGGAAGGTATCCTACTGATATCACAACATATTTAAGGCATGTTAACTTAGGAAACCTGTTTAAGACTCTTATGGTTACCCGTTACGCTTCATACGCGTTCGGTTCGGTTTATGTAACTAGTTTACATAAATTAGCCGAAACGGGTCAAACCTTATCGGTTTTATCTCAAAATCCAGAATGTGTATAATATACCCATATTATACAAGTCTCCGAACTTGTCGGGTCTAAATCACATTCTATTCCAGTCTTCGCCTTATCATGCGTTTAAACCGTATCTTCCTTTTGAAAACTAACCGGTCTAAGTCATGACTTAATTAAAGACCCGTTAGGATTCTAATAGGTTATTAAAAACATTCGTTCCAGATTTAGGAGCCCAGTAAAAGCTATCTGTACTTGCTGATTTGATACGGCTGGGATTGAATTTATATTTAGCTCAGGTAAATACTTTTAACTTATTTCCTTATACGGGCTTGGGGTACGGTATATAAAATACCGCTTGGTCGGACATTGAATCTTTAATTGTATGATGGTTAAAGTATTGAGATGTTTCATTTAAATTGTTTTGTTTGCTTAAAGCCTTTGGGGGTTAATGACCGTGTCCCGGATATCCCTGGCATCATTTTACGAAATGGCCACGACCTTAGCACTCAGGTGTAGGCGTACACCTGTCAGTGTCTCATTTAAATAAAGTGGTGTGTCTATTGATCTTTAACCCGGCTCGATCCGGGCTACTGAACGCATAAGGAACATGTAAATCCTTTACAAGTTTATATATTTAAATAAGCATCCCAAGTTATAAAATATTATTTGTGCCATGTACATTCAAATCAACAATCAATTTTTAACCCTTTTCAAAATGAGTCAGTTGATTGTATTTACCAGTGTAAACTGACGTATTTTCCCAAAAAGGCTAAGTGCAGGTACTAATCGGAATTGGCTGGCTACTCCTAGCATCAATAAAGAGTCTCGCAAGCTTAGATGCCTTAAGTCTGTTGTACAGTGTTATTTTATTTTCGATCCGCCTGTGGATCCTTTACTTCCGTTGTAATACTTTGATGTTACTTTGTTTCGAATTTTAATATATTTATCCTTTTGCTTCCGCTGTGCATTTTTATATTGTGTTGTTTGACTATGATGTTGCCAACCACGTCACGTTACTCCCCTACCGGGCCCACCGGTAAAGTGTGGAAATATTGGGGTGTGACAGATAGGCATGGATTGGTTATCTCATAACCAAGCCCAAATTGTTTGTGACAAGAAACAAGTGATTATCAAGACTCCGTATGGTGAGCCACTTACCATACAGGGAGATACTCAGTATGGGTTGCCTAAGCAAGTGTCTATGCTTAAGGCGTCAAGGTGTTTGAATAAGGGTTGTGTCATTTACATGGCACAGGTGACTATTGATGAACCAAAGCCCAAGGTTGAAGACATCCCTGTTATCTCTGAATATCCAGAAGTATTCCCTGAAGAACCACCTGGTTTACCACCAGATAGGCAAGTGGAGTTCAGAATTGACATTATTCCTGGAGCAGCGCCAGTGGCAAGAGCACCTTATAGGTTAGCACCAACTGAGATGAAAGAGTTAAGGACTCAGTTAGATGACTTGTTGGGCAAAGGTTTTATTCGACCTAGTTCATCTCCCTGGGGAGCACCGATTCTGTTTGTGAAAAAAAGGATGGATCGATGCGTCTATGCATCGATTATCGTGAGCTAAACAAAGTTACAATCAAGAACAAATATCCATTGCCCAGGATCGACTATCTGTTCGATCAATTGCAAGGGGCAAGTTACTTCTCCAAGATCGATTTAAGGTCAGGTTATCATCAGCAGAAGGTTAGAGATGAAGATGTGCATAAGACTGCATTCAGAACTTGTTATGGTCACTACAAGTTCTTAGTGATGCCTTTTGGGCTTACTAATGCACCAGCAGCATTCATGGATCTTATGAATCGCGTTTGCAAACCCTACTTGGACAAGTTTGTCATCGTCTTCATTGATGACATTCTTATTTATTCAAAGAACCAGGCTGATCATGAGAAACACCTTCGTTGTATTCTTAAATTTCTTCAGCAAGAGAAGCTCTACGCCAAGTTTTAAAAATGTGACTTTTGGCTTCGTGAAGTCCAATTTCTTGGGCATGTGGTTAGCGAGCGTGGTATCCAAGTGGATCCCGCAAAAATTGAAGCTATCATGAATTGGCAAGAGCCAAAGACACCCACAGAGATTCGTAGCTTCTTGGGTCTGGCAGGATATTATAGACGTTTTATTGAGAATTTCTCAAGGATTGCAGCACCCCTAACTTCCTTAACTCATAAGAATATCAAGTTTGACTGGGGTCCTAAGCAACAAGAATCCTTTGATATTCTTAAACCGAAGTTAAGCAATGCACCTGTTTTGACATTGCCTGAAGGAACCGAAGAGTTTGTGGTTTATTGTGACGCATCACACACAAGCATGGGATGTGTGCTTATGCAGAATGGAAAATTTATTGCCTATGCTTCTCGACAATTAAAGGTGCACGAAAAGAATTACACCACCCACGACTTGGAATTGGGTGCCGTTGTGTTTGCACTGAAACTTTGGAGGCATTATTTATATGGTACCAAGTGTGTGATCTATTCTGATTACAAGAGCCTTCAGCACTTGTTCAACCAGAAGGATCTGAACATGAGACAGCGTCGATGGATGGAGACATTGAATGATTATGATTATGAAATCCGATACCATCCAGGCAAGGCGAATGTAGTCGCTGATGCTTTGAGCAGGAAGGAAAGGGTTAAGCCCATTAGAATCAATGCCAAGAGAATTGAATTGAAGAACAACTTGAACGAAAGGTTGTTAGCCGCTCAGAAAGAAGTTGTATTAGAAACTAACTATCCAAATGAAAATTTGGGAGTAACTGCTGAGCAGTTATCATATGGCAAGGATGGAATTCTAAGATTGAATGGACGAATATGGGTTCCAATTTATGGAGGGCTCAGGGACGTTATCCTTCAAGAAGCCCACAGTTCCAAGTATTCTGTTCATCCTTGAAGTGACAAGATGTACCAGGATTTAAAGGCAAATTACTGGTGGATAGGTTTGAAGAAATCTATAGCCACTTATGTGGCTAAATGTCTGACGTGTGCTCAAGTTAAGGCAGAACACCAGAAGCCGTCAGGTTTGCTAGAACAGCCTGAACTTCCCACATGGAAGTGGGAAGTGGGAAATGGTAACTATGGATTTTATCACTAAGTTGCCGAAAACAAAGCGAGGAAATGATACTATTTGGGTTATAGTAGATAGACTGACTAAGTCAGCCCACTTCTTACCTATTAAGGAAACACACAGCTCAGATAAATTAGCTCAGCTGTACGTGGACGAGATTGTATATCTTCACGGAGTGCCAGTGTCTATTATCTCTGATAGGGATACGAGATATACATCGCATTTTTGGAAAAGCTTTCAGCAATCCCTAGGCACTCGATTAAACTTTAGCACTGGATATCATCCTCAGACGGATGGTCAAAGCGAGTGTACAATTCAAACGCTGGAGGATATGTTAAGGGCTTGTGTGTCACACCCTGGCTTTGCGGAAGCGTGGTTATTTTGGTGTGACTTCTTAATACCTTAGCTTAACCATAACAAGCTATATGAAATAAAAACCATGCAAGATCATCCATTAAAATAAGTTTGAAGAGTAAAGAACCACAACATTGTCTTAACGGACATCACATCCTAACAACATAAACAGTGTTCAAAAGACACAACACCAACAAGAAATAAACACAGTTTAAGAACTGTGACTCGTCCAGGAAAAAGTCACATCCCTTAAACTCGGATGACCTCGAGACTAATGCAGCGGGAAAACGTGTCATACCGCGCCAGATCCTTTAATTCCCAGAAATACATGTAAGTTGAAAAATCAACAATAATGTTGAGCGAGTTCATGTGTAAGTGAGTAAATAAACCTTTGTATGTATAAAAACCCTGGTATGTAGCAAATAAGGAAAAAGAGATCACCAATCGTTTGCAAGGCCATTGATATGTGTGAAGTGCAAGTAGGAAGACTCAAACCTAGCAGATTTATGCGTTGGGTACAAAGTCACCCCGAGGTCCGTTCTGTTTGGGCCTGGGGCTGGGCTCGCTACACCCAGATAGATCTACCGCTCCTGCCCCTCGGTCCTACCCTGAGGATTAATGGCCTCAAGTTTCTGCCTACCCACTCACATGATCTGAATAATAACCCTCCTTACGCTAACCATACCATGTAAGAATTATTCGTAATCATAGTAACATGTATTTCACCCCCGCAGTTTAGAAAACTGAAAACAGTTAGAGAAAAGGGGGGCATGAACTCACAGTGGTGCGTCTCTACCAAGTATATCTCCTGATCAAGCAGCTGTGCGACGACCTACACGTACTAAATCTATTAGATGGACGGCCGTGCCTTAGCTTAAGGTTTAAGTTTTAGGGAAATAGTTAGACAAGTATTTCGTGTTTATATTTTTTGTAAATACTTGGTAATTATTCTCCTTCCCAAGGATGGGGGATTTAATACATGCGTGTTCGTAAAATTCGAAATACATTATTAAGTCTCACTTAATATATTTTATTTCTTACTTCAAAATATAAATATTCTTCCCAAAATAATACTTTGACAAAAAATACGCGCTCATAAATATTTTCTTAAAATGCGTAAGTTATGTTTTAAAGATCAGGTGGTAATAATTATACCGTTGTAACTTATTATTTATTATGAAGGTGTTTGTATTATTTTTGGAATCGTTAGTACTTAGTAATATTATTTTTACTCTAAAAATAATATTCGTATATTTCACAAACTAATCATAAACATTTTACAAGTGACGCTTATGAAAAATATATATATCAAATATATATTTACCCCGTTTTTATTTTGTGAAAACCCCACCTCCGATGTTTTGTAAATAAAGTCGTGGCGAAACTTACGTTTTGAAAACAAGTCAAAAATAGATTTACAACACTTGTAGTGAAAATATTCCCAAGTGTTAGGTTTTTAGAAAAATTTCGCCAGAGTTTCCCCTGTAACTGGAGGTGGCCACGCTTTCAAGCGTATCATTTTCTTTTATAATTCAAATCAACAGTTTTCTTATTCAACCAAAACAATATCCAAAGCATCAACTAGTCAAAATATATATATAAATCGCATAAATTACATGAACTTGTGGTTTACCCAAAAATATGTAGTAAATCCCATTACTTTTAGTGGATCTTTATATGAATCAACTTCGTTTCTTGAAAGTCTCGTTTTTTTAAAGGAATTTCATCTTTACAACTTCTTGTCAACTTTTACAAAAATAGTTATTTTGTCGAAACTTTGTGTTACACAAGTGTTTACACACTTGTGTGTTTGCTAAAATCATTCTTGTTTAAGTAAAATTCGGTTTTAGAAAATAAGATTTCCTTGACACTTGGTCCTTTGAAAGTACCGCTTGTAGATCCGTAGATCTACTAGTTTTGAACACCATTTCATAAGTAAAATCGATTTTACACAAGTTCATGTTTAGTGTGTGGTAGAGTTTCATCATTTAACCCTTTGTACACTTAAACAAACTCTATGCCATGATTCATGATCACGACTAATCCGGGTTAGATGATGATCCGAGCTACCACAACATAGATCAGCACTAATTAATTACATCAAAACAAGTCTTACAAGATTTACACCATTCTTATGCTTTTAACCAACAGTTTTAACATTTTAGTAGACTTTTACATATCATCTTGCAAGTTCTTGAGATTTAACCGTTACATTTCATTTTAACCACTTTAAAATAGATCGAGAGGGCGTTTATAGCAACTTACTACTAGCTCGGGGCTAGGGAAGATTCTAGTCGAAAAATGAGTGGATAAAAGCAATAGGGTGAGGTTCTTCACGTTCCGAATGCACCGAGCTCCTTTGTGTGAGGTCCCTAACACTTGTATGCACTTGAAATAGCTTGATCAAAATTGAAAGATGGATGGATGATGAAGGGGATGTTCGACCGAGAGCTTTTGGGAGAGGGAGAGAGAGTGTGTTTTGTGAGTTGTGGTGAGAATGTTATGGTGAGTTTAGTCTTGAACTTATAGGCAAATAGTATGATCATTATCCAAAGGTTTAAGTGTAGCCTAGATATTAGGCATGTGTGATTAATTTAATCACAAAAAGTACAAGGGTGTCCCCCAAGGGGACGAGTTCGGTTGGGGGGGGGGGGGGTTACCCGGTTGGTTTTCAACTAAACGTTAAGTATTAGTTAAGTTAAGTGAAGGTTAACTCGGTTACTGATGTGTTATGCGTTATAGCGGGTGTTAGGGTATTCAGGGACCCTAACTGGCTCAGAAAAAGATAAACAATGTTATTGGCAATATTTTTATGTTCCGGGTAAAGTCCGGTTGTTCCGTTGGATAGAGATCCGTTAAAGTGCTTAACAAAGCTTTAAAGTGTCGTTATTATTATTTTTAGTGACACAACTTATTCCCGACACTTTGGAAAGTGTCTAGTAACATTTTTCTCATGTTTTGGCACTTTATTAGGTAGCTTAATGCTGAATTTTGTACTTAGAGTACGTTTTAGGCACATCCGGTCACTGTAATTATCTCCTAGTGACGCAGTTCTACAACCCTTATATCCCTACACTCTCTACTAGTGTAGCAAACTATCTCTGGCTCTTACAGGCCTTAGAGGCAGTACCTGCCTGGTGCTAGTTATGACAGCACGTTTAATAGGTTATCCGTTCATTGTGCTACTGTGCTTTTGGTGCATCAAGGTTGTCACTAAGGTGCTGTAAGCAAAACATGGAGTGACAGCAAGTAAAGTATGATGCAAGTAAGTACATGTATCAGCATTCAAGTAGCAGTTTATCCACAAGTTCAAGTAAGCACAGTAATTAAGCAGTAATTAATTATTAATTAAGTCGTACGGATACCTGGTTTAGTGAGGGTTGTCACATTCTCCCCCCGTTAGAAAAATTTCGTCCTGAAATTTTAAGTTCTGCTTCTAGAAGCAGGGTTCTTGGGAAATAGGTCGGGGTATTTCTCTTTCATCCGGTCCTCACGCTCCCAGGTGTATTCAGGACCATTACAGGCATTCCAACGAACCTTGACGAGCTTGACACTGCTCCGGCGGGTCTTGTTTACTTTCCAATCCGTAACCTCAACAGGTTCTTCAACGAAATGGAACGTGTCGTCAACATGAATCTCGTCGGTGGGAATGACAACGGTATCTTGAGTTGGACTTTTCTTCAGGTTGGATACATGAAATGTATCGTGAACTCCATTCAGTTCAGCAGGTAAGTCCAGCTTGTATGCTACTAGCCCTATTCTTTCCAAAATTCTGAAAGGGCCAATGTAACGCGGATTCAACTTCCCACGCTTTCCGAAGCGTGCCACACCCTTCCAGGGTGAAACTTTCAATAAAACGATATCTCCAACTTGGAATTCCAAATGTTTCCGGTTTGGATCTGCATAGGCTTTCTGTCTGTCGCGAGCCGCTTCGATGCGTTTTCGAATCTGCGCAATCTTGTCTGTCGTCTCTTGGACGATTTCGGGACCAACAAGCTGCCTATCACCTGCGTCAGCCCAGCATAGGGGTGATCGACACTTGCGTCCGTAAAGAGCTTCAAATGGCGCGACTCCAATACTGGTGTGGTAGCTGTTGTTGTATGAAAATTCGACCAGTGGCAAATGCTTATCCCAGCTACCGCCCAAATCCATAACACATGCTCTCAGCATATCTTCCAAGGTCTGAATAGTCCGCTCGCTTTGACCGTCGGTCTGAGGGTGAAATGCAGTGCTCAGATTTAATTGTGAGCCAAAAGCTTCTTGGAAGGATTGCCAAATCCTTGATATGAAACGTCCATCTCTATCAGAGATGATCGAGAGAGGCACTCCATGACGTGCGACGATCTCTCGCATGTATATTTCTGCCAGTTTGCTGGTGTTATCCTTCTCTTTGATTGGCAGAAAGTGTGCGGACTTTGTTAGGCGGTCAACTATCACCCAAATAGTGTCATGACCTCTTGGCGTTCTTGGCAACTTTGTAATAAAATCCATGGAGATTTGTTCCCATTTCCACTTGGGAATCTCAGGTTGTTGCAGAAGTCCTGAAGGCTTCTGGTATTCCGCTTTCACCTTAGCACACGTTAGACACTTGCTCACATAAACAGCAATATCGCCCTTCATCCTAGGCCACCAATAGTAATCCTTGAGATCTTGGTACATCTTATCCGCTCCTGGATGGATAGAGTACCGCGATTTGTGAGCTTCATCAAAAACAACTTTCCTTAAACCACCAAACAGAGGAACCCAAATCCTTTTCTCAAAACATAACGTTCCTTCCTTGTTTGGCACCAATAGCTTCTCCATCCCACGGAGATATTCTTCTTCAAGATTTCTTTCCTTAAGAGCTTCTTTCTGCGCGACACGAATGCGCAAGGAAAGATCGGTTTGGATAATCATTTCTAAAGCCCTAACCCTTATGGGCTTGATCCTCTCTTTTCGACTTAGGGCGTCGGCAACCACATTCGCCTTCCCTGGATGATACTTTATCTCGCAATCGTAATCATTTAACAACTCAACCCATCGTCTTTGTCTCATATTCAACTCCTTCTGGTTGAATATGTGTTGTAGGCTCTTATGATCTGTAAAAATTGTACATTTCGTACCATATAGGTAGTGTCTCCAGATCTTTAAACAAATATCACTGCGCCTAGCTCCAAATCGTGCGTGGTATAGTTCTTCTCATGTACCTTCAACTGACGTGATGCGTAAGCAATAACCTTCTGGCGTTGCATCAACACGCAACCCAATCCTTGACGCGAGGCGTCACAGTATACCACGAAATCGTCAGTACCTTCCGGTAGTGCTAGGATTGGCGCATTGCAGAGCTTATCCTTCAACAGCTGAAACGCTTCTTCCTGTTTGATTCCCCAATCAAACTTCTTATCTTTCTGGGTGAGGAGTGTCAATGGTTGAGCGATCTTTGAAAAATCCTCGATGAACCTTCGATAATAGCCAGCCAAACCCAAGAATTGTCGAATCTTGGTTGGCGTCTTTGGCGTTTCCCAATTCTTGATCGCTTCGATCTTGGTTGGATCCACATGGATTCCATCTCCATTTACCACATGTCCAAGAAATTGGACTTCACGTAGCCAAAATTCGCACTTAGAGAATTTGGCATACAGCTGTTCTTTCTTCAGCAGCTCCAAAATAGCTCTTAGATGCTGTTCGTGCTTAGCCTTTGTCCTTGAATAAATCAAGATGTCGTCGATAAACACAATCACGAACTTGTCCAAGTACGGCTTGCAAACTCTATTCATCAAATCCATAAAGACTGCAGGTGCGTTTGTCAACCCAAACGGCATAACAAGGAACTCGTAGTGTCCATAACGAGTTCTGAAGGCTGTCTTCGGGATACTCTCCTCTTGTATCCTTAACTGATGGTATCCAGATCGCAAATCGATCTTTGAGTAAAAGCTTGAACCTTGCAGTTGATCAAACAGATCATCAATTCTTGGCAGAGGATATCTATTCTTGATCGTCATCTTGTTCAGCTCCCGGTAGTCTATGCACATTCGAAAACTACCGTCCTTCTTTTTGACAAACAGGACCGGAGCTCCCCAAGGCGAGAAGCTTGGTCGGATAAATCCCTTGTCTAACAACTCTTGAAGTTGTGTCGACAATTCTTGCATCTCAGACGGGGCAAGTCTATAAGGTGCCTTAGCCACAGGCGCGGCGCCTGGGACTAAATCGATGTGAAACTCCACTTGCCTCTGAGGCGGCAGTCCAGGCAAGTCCTCCGGGAAGACTTCCGGATACTTCCTCATGACAGGGATGTCTTCGATCTTCGGTTCTGCAGCTTTCTTGTCTACAATGTGTGCCAGGAAGGCAGCACACCCTTTTTGCAAACACTTTCGCGCTTTGAGGCAGCTGATAATTCTTAACGGCGTATCGCGCTTTTCGCCATGTACCATAATTGTTTCGCCATCTTCGGTCGGGATACGAACGACCTTTTCGTGACAAACAATTTCTGCCTTGTTGCTTGATAACCAATCCATTCCTACTACCACGTCAAAGCTCCCCAGCTGGACTAGTAGTAGATCCAAGGTAAACTCACGTTCTCCCAACTTGATTGCACAACCTCTGATCACTTCATTGGCTTCTACTAACTTCCCATTAGCCAATTCGATTGAGTAGGGAATATCTAACTTACTAGCGGCTAACCCAAGCATATTCTTAAATTCTAACGATACGAAGCTATAGTCGGCACCAGTATCAAATAAAACGGATGCATAGCGTTGGTTTACAGGGAACGTACAAGTAACGACATTGGGATCCTGGCACGCTTCCCTCGCTACGATATTGAACACTCTTCCACGGGCTTGGTTCAACTCTGGGCAGTTCCTCTTAAAGTGCCCGATATCACCACAGTTAAAGCATCCAGGTCTTTGCCCGTTTCCACCTCCATTTCCAGCTTGGTTATTCCTTTGGTTATGATTCACAGCGCCCGCTCGATTCACATTGTTGCCTCAATTCCCATTACCTCCATTGTTTCCTTGTGGGCGATTTCCAATTCCACCCCGGTTATTGTTTCTGTTTCCAAATCCTCCTTGGCCTCCCTGGCCAACAGTGGCCCAACAAGAATCCTTCAAGTGGCCAGGTTTCCCACACGCTTCACATACCTTCAAACCACATCGGCCAGAATGGTGACGCTGGCAGGTGTTGCACTTGGGCTGGGTGCCCATATATCCCTTTCCTTTCTTTCCACCACCAGCTGTAACCTGAGCTGGCGCGTTTGGCTCTCCTTTCTTAACAACACCACTAGTGCCTTGTTTGAAGTTCGAGAAATTTCGTTTGTTACCTCCAGATGACTAGACGTGAGTCTCTTTCTTCTTTGTCTCGATCTCATCGAACTTGTTCAGGCGGATAGCCTACTCAGTGAGAGCCACGCTCAAATCGATTGCCTCAGTAATTGTTGCAGGCTTGGAGGAGGTCACCATGCTTATGATTTGAGGAGCTAATCCCCAAATGAAGCGTTCAATCCGCTTGAATTCTGGAGTGACCATATAGGGTACCACATGCGACAGGTCGTGAAACCTCTGAACATATTCCGCGATCTTCGGACCTTCCATCTTCAAATGCCAGAACTCAGTTTCCAATCTTTGGATTTCAGCGTGAGAACAATACTTTTTGCGCATTAGTTCCTTCAGTTCGGTCCATGTTAGTGCGTAGGCAGCAGCTTCACCAAGTGTCTGCACTTGCAAATTCCACCAAGATAGGGCTCCATCCAAAAATAGCCCAGAAATGTAGGTGACTTGCTGGTCTGGTGCACATTTGCTCATGCGGAGAACAGATTCAGTCTTCTCGGCCCAACGAACAAAAGCGACAGCACCTCCGGTGCCATCAAAGTTGACAGGCTTGCAGTCTAGAAACTGCTTGTAGGTGCACCCTGCACATACGTTACAACATATGAATGGCATTAGCATCCTTGCTAGAGATATCCAATTAGATCATGGTATGTCTTAATGACTTAGTATTACCATGAGGTGGATTGTTGTTGCCATTGTTGTTTGAGCTGCTTCCGCTGGGTCCTCCTTGCGAGGCGGCATATTGCGCGATGGCAGCAGCGATGACTTGTTGGAGTTCTGCCTCATTGGTAGGCATCGGCGTTTGACGTCTTGGCGGCATCTTCTAAAAGATGGGTTCACGTCGGTCAAACCATAATAAAGCGTACGTATATAATGATAGTAATAGTACATAACATCTCATGTTATAATCATATTAATCACACAACATCCCATGTTATAAGACATAAATAATCAATCAAAACATCACATATGATGAGAATACTGCGATTGCATTGCCAAAATCGGGACCACATGGTAGAGTGTACAAGTACATAATAGTGTCATACATCATCATCGACTAAGGGCTACATCACCCCAGTCCAAAAGAATATCAAATCAGTGTCAATACATCCCATATACATGATCAACAAAAGTCAGAATCAGAATGCAGTCTCCAAAAATGCTGTGTGGTCAGAGCAATCGCCGTCTTCTCACCAACGTCTACCCATGCTGTACTAAAGATGCCCTAAACTGATGGTGGTGGAGGAGGGGGAAAATGGGTGTAGAACAAACGTCGCAAATGGAGCCAGTCCTCCTCCATGGCTCTCTGGGTACGCAACCAAGAAGCAACCTGCTGCTCAAGTGCCAAAAGGCGTGCAGCATAGTCAGGTAACAATGGTCGAGGGTGCTGCGAAGAAGCAGGGTGGGTCTGACCCTGACACTGGCACGGCGGTGGCTGAGCTCTCTCAAGCTCCTGAATACGCCGTGTGAGTGCCTCCTGCTGGACAACAAACGACATCAGAACATCCTCAATAGAATACCCCATATGGAAAGGATGGTAGGGGTCGGTCGGTGGCATAACAGACGGTGTCGTCCAGAGAAACGGCTCGCTGGCTGGATCAAAAGGTGGCACAAAGAATGGTGGTGCAGGGAATAGCAGATGAAGACTGTGGCATAACTGGAATAGATGTCGGCACATGTCCAAAGGGATGAGCCGAGGAACCCTCTCCAGGTCGAGCTGGAGGTGTGTACTGTACAAATGAAAAAGAGAAATCAACGTGATGTGCATCGGTGGTATGAGGAGGAATAGGTGGAAGCTCATCATCCGCAGGAATCCACCCATGCTGGGCGTTCTCATCTCGTGGGTCAATCTGTGCCTCAAAAAGTGCTCGATCAAACTGTACAGGAATAGGGTCAAGGTGGGGTGCAACAAGAGGGTCAGCAGGTATATTAGCGATAAGTGGGGGATCAACATGATCAGCAGCAATAACATGGTCACCCTCCAGTAGTGGTGCATCAGCAGGGTGATCATCAATGGGTAGGTCAGCAATCACAGGATCAATGGGCATGCCAGCATGAACAGGGTCATGCTCAAACACTGGGTCAGGAGCAGCTACTGGCTCAAGGGCCATGGCAGGCTCGGGATCAACGAACTCCATATCAAAATCTGCATGATCAGCGAATGCAGGGTCAACTGGGTCTACTGGGTCAACCATAGGCTGATCCAAGTGGATGAACTCTATCTCCTGGTCCGGGTCAAATCCAGGGGGAAAAACAGGGTCTGAATCCTCATCGAGGTCGTGATCGAAAGCAAATCTAGGAGCAGAGACAGCAGATGATGCCCTGTCAGGATCTGAACCGTGTGAATAGTGCTGTGCGCTCTGAGTGTGTGACGGTGAGGAGGCCACAGACTCGAAGGAGTCTGGAGCGGGTGAGTGTGCAGGTGACTCCTCAGCTGGAGCATCTGCGAGTAACAAAAGACCACCGTTAGCTAGAAGGGCCTCGCCCTCAACATCGTCCTCCAGGGGCTCATCATCAAACAAATCGACGTCGTCGTCAACGTCGGCGTCGAGGAGCATATCGTAAGTAGGATAAACGGCCAAAGGTATGGGAGCAGGGATCTCTACGAGTGGTAGGTACCCAGCAAAAGGCCCATCAGCTGGCTCATCGACAGCGTTGGGCAGCGCAAAGGGCTGAAAGTCGTCCTCGTCTGTGCTGGTAACATCTGATGTGTGGACCTCGTGCTCTGAAGACTCTAAGTCGTCTGATACTATGGGTCTAGGGCCCGTGGTGTCCGAATCACCTGTGCCGGACGAGTCCATGGTGTCTGTAACACAAACACAAATATGTACAAATAATCAATCATACAATCAGATAAGCACATTAGTCACCAAGTAAGCAATCAAATAATTCTCCTAGTCCCACTAGCCTCCCAGCCTCTCAGACTGCTCTTCCTAGTCCCACTAGCCAAATTCTCCCAGCCTCTCAGACTGCTCTTCCTAGTCCTACTAGCCTATTCTCCCAGCCTCTCAGACTGACTTCCTAGTACCACTAGACAACTACCTCGGTCTCCTAGACCGAGCCTCGGTCTTCCAGACCGAGCCTCAGCCTCCCAGACTGAGCCTATAAATAATAAATAAATGTGCTCAACATTTGTTTGTAAAAAGTTTTGGATCTGGACTTGAGTGGTATGCAGTGTAAAAATGTTTTCGTGAGAGCCCTAGTGATCATAGTCTAGACTCGAGAAGGAATCCTAGTTCGCTATGATCAGAGCTCTGATACCAAGCTGTCACACCCTGGCTTTGCTGAAGCGTGGTTATTTTGGTGTGACTTCTTAATACCATAGCTTAACCATAACAAGCTATATGAAATAAAAACCATGCAAGATCATCCATTAAAATAAGTTTGAAGAGTAAAGAACCACAACATTGTCTTAACGGACATCACATCCTAACAACATAAACAGTGTTCAAAAGACACAACACCAACAAGAAATAAACACAGTTTAAGAACTGTGACTCGTCCAGGAAAAAGTCACATCCCTTAAACTCGGATGACCTCGAGACTAATGCAGCGGGAAAACGTGTCATACCGCGCCAGATCCTTTAATTCCCTGAAATACATGTAAGTTGAAAAATCAACAATAATGTTGAGCGAGTTCATGTGTAAGTGAGTAAATAAACCTTTGTATGTATAAAAAACCTGGTATGTAGCAAATAAGGAAAAAGAGATCACCTATGGTTTGCAAGGCCATTGATATGTGTGAAATGCAAGTAGGAAGACTCAAACCTAGCAGATTTATGCGTTGGGTACAAAGTCACCCCGAGGTCCGTTCTGTTTGGGCCTGGGGCTGGGCTCGCTACACCCAGATAGATCTACCGCTCCTGCCCCTCGGTCCTACCCTGAGGATTAATGGCCTCAAGTTTCCGCCTACCCACTCACATGATCTGAATAATAACCCTCCTTACGCTAACCATACCATGTAAGAATTATTCGTAATCATAGTAACATGTATTTCACCCCCGCAGTTTAGAAAACTGAAAACAGTTAGAGAAAAAGGGGACATGAACTCACAGTGGTGCGTCTCTACCAAGTATATCTCCTGATCAAGCAGCTGTGCGACGACCTACACGTACTAAATCTATTAGACGGACGGCCGTGCCTTAGCTTAAGGTTTAAGTTTTAGGGAAATAGTTAGACAACTATTTCGTGTTTATATTTTTTGTAAATACTTGGTAATTATTCTCCTTCCCAAGGATGGGGGATTTAATACATGCGTGTTCGTAAAATTCGAAATACATTATTAAGTCTCACTTAATATATTTTATTTCTTACTTCAAAATATAAATATTCTTCCCAAAATAATACTTTGACAAAAAATATGCGCTCATAAATATTTTCTTAAAATATGTAAGTTACGTTTTAAAGATCAGGTGGTAATAATTATACCGTTGTAACTTATTATTTATTATGAAGGTGTTTGTATTATTTTTGGAATCGTTAGTACTTAGTAATATTATTTTTACTCTAAAAATAATATTCGTATATTTCACAAACTAATCATAAACATTTTACAAGTGACGCTTATGAAAAATATATATATCAAATATATATTTACCCCGTTTTTATTTTATGAAAACCCCACCTCCGATGTTTTGTAAATAAAGTCGTGGCGAAACTTACGTTTTGAAAACAAGTCAAAAATAGATTTACAACACTTGTAGTGAAAATATTCCCAAGTGTTAGGTTTTTAGAAAAATTTCGCCAGAGTTTCCCCTGTAACTGGAGGTGGCCACGCTTTCAAGCGTATCATTTTCTTTTATAATTCAAATCAACAGTTTTCTTATTCAACCAAAACAATATCCAAAGCATCAAACTAGTCAAAAAAAATATATAAATCGCATAAATTACATGAACTTGTGGTTTACCCAAAAATATGTAGTAAATCCCATTACTTTTAGTGGATCTTTATATGAATCAACTTCGTTTCTTGAAAGTCTCGTTTTTTTAAAGGAATTTCATCTTTACAACTTCTTGTCAACTTTTACAAAAATAGTTATTTTGTCGAAACTTTGTGTTACACAAGTGTTTACACACTTGTGTGTTTGCTAAAATCATTCTTGTTTAAGTAAAATTCAGTTTTAGAAAATAAGATTTCCTTGACACTTGGTCCTTTGAAAGTACCGCTTGTAGATCCGTAGATCTACTAGTTTTGAACACCATTTCATAAGTAAAATCGATTTTACACAAGTTCATGTTTAGTGTGTGGTAGAGTTTCATCATTTAACCCTTTGTACACTTAAACAAACTCTATGCCATGATTCATGATCACGACTAATCCGGGTTAGATGATGATCCGAGCTACCACAACATAGATCGGCACTAATTAATTACATCAAAACAAGTCTTACAAGATTTACACCATTCTTATGCTTTTAACCAACATTTTTAACATTTTAGTAGACTTTTACATATCATCTTGCAAGTTCTTGAGATTTAACCGTTACATTTCATTTTAACCACTTTAAAATAGATCGAGAGGGCGTTTATAGCAACTTACTACTAGCTCGGGGCTAGGGAAGATTCTAGTCGAAAAATGAGTGGATAAAAGCAATAGGGTGAGGTTCTTCACGTTCCGAATGCACCGCTTGATCAAAATTGAAAGATGGATGGATGATGAAGGGGATGTTCGGTCGAGAGCTTTTTGGAGAGGGAGAGAGAGTGTGTTTTGTGAGTTGTGGTGAGAATGTTATGGTGAGTTTAGTCTTGAACTTATAGGCAAATAGTATGATCATTATCCAAAGGTTTAAGTGTAGCCTAGATATTAGGCATGTGTGATTAATTTAATCACAAAAAGTACAAGGGTGTCCCCCAAGGGGACGAGTTCGGTTGGGGGGGGGGGGGGGTTACCCGGTTGGTTTTCAACTAAACGTTAAGTATTAGTTAAGTTAAGTGAAGGTTAACTCGGTTACTGATGGGTTATGCGTTATAGCGGGTGTTAGGGTATTCAGGGACCCTAACTGGCTCAGAAAAAGATAAACAATGTTATTGGCAATATTTTTATGTTCCGGGTAAAGTCCAGTTGTTCGGTTGGATAGAGATCCGTTAAAGTGCTTAACAAAGCTTTAAAGTGTCGTTATTATTATTTTTAGTGACACAACTTATTCCCGACACTTTGGAAAGTGTCTAGTAACATTTTTCTCATGTTTTGGCACTTTATTAGGTAGCTTAATGCTGAATTTTGTACTTAGAGTACGTTTTAGGCACATCCGGTCACTGTAATTATCTCCTAGTGACGCAGTTCTACAACCCTTATATCCCTACACTCTCTACTAGTGTAGCAAACTATCTCTGGCTCTTACAGGCCTTAGAGGCAGTACCTGCCTGGTGCTAGTTATGACAGCACGTTTAATAGGTTATCCGTTCATTGTGCTACTGAGCTTTTGGTGCATCAAGGTTGTCACCAAGGTGCTGTAAGCAAAACATGGAGTGACAGCAAGTAAAGTATGATGCAAGTAAGTACATGTATCAGCATTCAAGTAGCAGTTTATCCACAAGTTCAAGTAAGCACAGTAATTAAGCAGTAATTAATTATTAATTAAGTCGTACGGATACCTGGTTTAGTGAGGGTTATCACATTGTGTTATCGATTTAGGTGGAAGTTGGGATGATCATCTTCCATTGATAGAATTTTCATACAATAATAGCTATCATTCCAGTATTCAAGCTGCACCTTTTGAAGCTTTGTATGGAAGAAAGTGCAGGACGCCCGTTTGTTGGGCAGAAGTTGGAGATGTCCAACTAACAGGACCTGATATAGTCCTGGAGATGACATATAAGATTGTGCAGATACGTGATCGTCTCAAGGCTGCCAGGGATAGGCAGAAGAACTACGCAGATAAAAGGCGTAAACCTCTAAAATTCGAGGTAGGTGACAAAGTGCTTCTTAAGGTATCACCTTGGGATTCGATTTGGCAAGAAAGGCAAGTTAAGCCCAAGATACATAAGACCCTTAGAGATCATCGAATGTGTCGGAACAGTGGCTTACAAGTTAAACCTGCCTGAAGAGCTCAGTGGAATTCATAATGTGTTCTACATCTGCAATCTGAAGAAGTGTCTAGCTGATGAATCGCTAGCCATGTCACATAAGGATGTGCATATAGATGAGAGCTTAAAATTTGTTGAAAAACCTTTGTCGATCGAGGATAGACAGGCTAAGAAACTTTGAAAGAAGCACGTACCGATTGTGAAGGTTAAATGGGATGCCCGTAGAGGTCCCGAATACACGTGGGAGGTTGAATCCACCATGAAACAGAAGTACCCTCATTTATTTCAGTAAATCTCGAGGTCGAGATTTCTTTTAAGGGGTGAGGATGTAACACCTCGTAAAATCACGACCAATATAATAAAGACACGTGTCATGAACTTTAAACGTGTAATGGATTGATTTGGAGGGACTGAAATTGTTAAACAATGTAAATATGTTAATAAAGGGATCCAAAGTGTCAACATGCCATTCTTGTGCCTCTGATTGACCTCACACGATGTTCGTATTCTTTAACGAATAAATTGTCGAACCCTTGAAGTCGTTTGTGCTTAAAATAAGGATCTTATAAAACATAGGGGTTAAAAGTGTCAACATGTTGAAAGTAACCTTTGAGTGACCTTTTAACGATCCCAAGAACATTGCAATAATTATATATTATGATCTCAAGAATGTTGGATATTAATTTTATGGAGTTTTGAAGATAACAAGACTATTCGGGTGATCGTACGACTAACCGGGAGCCTAACGGAGTTAGTATATGATCCAAGGCCCTTAAAAGTTAACTATGGGGGTCCAAAACGCAATAAATGGAAGTAAAATAAAGTTTATATGGACCAGGGATTGAAAATGCAAAGCTGCCAAAGTTTTTACCGGAACAGGAGGTCTACGCGGCCCGCGTAGAAGTCACCAGCGACCAAAACCTGCACAGCTGCATGTTAATCAGTTTCCACCGCCTTTGCATGCCATTTCTTGATACCAGGGACTGAGCCGACAATTTTTCATGCATAGGGACACCTGGAATTCATCAGAGATCAGTTGTAGAGTTATGTGGAAGGATCTTGTGAAGTTTAAAGTCCTATATAAGCTCTTGATTGTTTGCTAGTTCATTGAACAATTCAAAATATACTCACAACTCTCTCTCTCTTGAACTTCCTGGAGCTCAAGCAAGCTTTCTTAAGTTCCTAATTCGTGCTAAGAGCCTTTGTAAATTCTTAGCCTCCCTAGTTCAAGTTTTATTAGCTTAATGACCAAAAGTCAAAGCCGTCGTAATTAAGATTTGACTTAGTGATTAATCACAAATGGTCCAGTCAGTTTTCGAATTGAAAGTGGCTATGAGTTGGTAATTATGTGGGTAATAAGTCCTTAAAAGGGCACCCCCTGATTATCACTCTAACTTGGTCAATTGTCGGGTCAAACTTTATATTAAAAAGTCAATAGAAAGCTATTTTTGCAAATAAACTCATAACTAATAATGTAGAGGTTATGGAACATGTTTTAACACTAAAATAACTTGGTGATTAATGTAAGAACATGTCTAAGCATGTTATACCCGACAATTCTGAGTTTAGGCTCGGTTCGGAACAGAAAGTCGCAAAAGTAGACTTTTGCTTTGACTTTTAGTTCTGACCCGATTTAGCTTGTTTTAGAAATGTCTTAGGGTTCCATTAGGACCATAGTACATGTTAGTATAACCCTCTGAGTTTATACAATGTGGTTCCTTTGTAATCCTAGTTCATTGCATGTTTTCGTTAAATGCCTAAAATTGATCATTATACCCTTTTAATGAAAAAACGAGATTTTTGAAAATGTGAGAGGACAAAAACCTTTATTACCGATTTATAAACATGTCCTAAAAATTTGACATCATTTTGAGGTCTAAATTAGGAGTTATGCTCAATATCGTAATTTGAAAGCTTTTTATTAATTAAATGGCGTTTTTAAGCATAAAGTCTATTTAAACCCAAATTTCGACACCAAACTTTTTACTCACTGATGTAATATAATATTTTGAGATTTTTGAAGATTTTTATTAATTTTTAAACTGATTATAACATAGGGTTCTTGCTTTGAATCGGTAATTGACGGTTATACCCTTTTGCTAATAAAATGAGTTTTACATAACATTTTGATGCCAAACTTTTTGCTACTGATTTCTTATGATAAATATAATATTTTAAGCCTACTGGACTGATAAAAATCTCAGCTTTCCTTATATAACCTGAAAATCGCTTAAAACCGACTTTTTACGCGTTTTAAACGCATAGTATGGATTAAAATTATTTTTGACATATAAGACTTAATACCTACTGATGTTTTAAGTAAATTTTTATACTTTAACAGTAAGTAAAAGTTTTGAACTCAGATTTCCAAATTTGACCTTTAAAGCTTATGAGAAATGACCAAAATGCCCCTACGGTGCATAGTTTGGTTATAAATGATAAATTTCACATATATGCAATACCCTACTGATATGACCTTCAAAAATAAATATTTTTACTGATCAATTTAGACCAGAACCTCAGATTAATATTTAATCTTTTTTATAACCTTTAAAATGACCTAAATACCCATAAAGGCTTAATTTGATTTTAAATCCGTTTTGGGCATAATGGAAGGTATCCTACTGATATCATAACATATTTAAGGCATATTAACTTGTGAAACCTGTATATAACTCTTTTGGTTACCCGTTATGCATTTTCATGTTCGGTACGGTTTATGTGACTAGTTTGCATAAATTGACCGAAACGGGTCAAACCTTATCATTTTTACCTCAAAATCCAGAATGTGTTTAGTTTACCCATAATATACAAGTCTTCATACTTGTCGGGTCTAAACCACATTCTAATCCGGTCTTCGCTTAATCTCGCGTTTTGAACTGTAAACCTTTCTTTAAAACTAACCGGTCTAAGTTTAAACTTAAGTAAGACCCGTTAGGAATCTAATAGGTTGTTAAAACCTTCGTTCCAGATTTAGGAGCCCAGTAAAAGATATTTGCACTTGCCGATTGTATACGGCTGGGATAAATTTGTATAGTTTGCTCAGGTAAATACTTTTAACTTATTTTCCCTTATACGGGCTTGGGGTACGGTATATAAAATACCGCTTGGTCGGGTATTGAATTTTTAATCATATGAAGGTTAAATCATTGAGATAACCCGTTTAATCTGTTTTGTTTGTTCTAAGCCTTTGGGGGGTTAATGACCATGTCCTGGATATCCTCGGCTCATTCATTGAAATTGCCACGACTTAAGCACGGGGTGTAGGCATACACCTACCAGTGCGTATGTAAAATAAGGAACCCGCCTGTTCGAGAATAACTCACCGTGGGTTATATTATGTGGCGTGTCTATTAATCTTTAACCCGGTATTCAGCCCAGGCAACTAAACGTATAACAAACTTATAATTCTTTCACAAGTTTATTTTTAAATAATTATCCCAAGTTATAAAAGATTGTTTGTGCCTTGTGCATTTAAATCAATTTTCTTAAAACATTTTCAAAAGTGTCAGTTAATTGTATTTAACAGTGTAATCTGACGTATTTTCCAAAAAGGCTAAGTGCAGGTACTAGGCGGAATAGGCTGGCTACTCCCGAGTGAATTAAATAAAGAGTTATGTAAGCTTTATCACTTTAAATCTGTTGAACAATCTTTCCTTTATTTTGATCCGCCTGTGGATCCTTTTACATTCCGTTTGTAATACTCATGTTAGTTTCATTCGGTTTGTAATATTATTACTTTTAGACTTCCGTTGTGCATTAAACTGTGATTATTTACTATGATGATATCAACTACGTCACGATACTCCCCACCGGGCCCACCAGTAATATGTGGAAATATCGGGGTGTGACAGTTTCGGGGCCAATATATGAGAGGAGATCACCGTTACCCTATAGTTATGCTTGAAGCGGTGGCCTCTTAAGATCTGTGGGTTTGGCATGCTTTTTGCGGTCCACCAGGTGCACAAAACGACATCAATATGCTTCAGCAATCTCCATTATTTCATACCGAACGAAATGGAACGGCCCCAAAATGTCCATTTTACGTTAACAACCACTTATATACGCGTGGTTACTATCTCATGGATGGAATCTACCCTACATGGTCTGTGTTTGTCAAATCATTTCCATATCCTCACCTACTAGACAAAAAGAAGTGAAGCAACACGAGGCGGCAAGAAAAGACATGGAACAGACTTTTGGTGTTTTGAAGTCAAAATGGAGTATAATGGATCGGCCAATGCGTGCTAAGTGTGTGAAAAAAATTAGGTACGTGGTGTGTACCACGTGTATTATTTACATAACATGATTTTAAAAGACAACGGAAACGCGATAGCCCCGGTACACATTCGAGATCCTTCAGTCGAGCCCGCTCTCGATGACAGTGTGTTAAACTTGCTTATGATTGAAGATACGCACTAGAGACTAAAACATGATCTCGTTGAGCATCTCAGAAGAATAGATTTACCCCACCTATTGGTGGAATCCGACGAAGAGTAGTAATTTTAGTTAGTTTAATATAGTTTATTTTAAGTATTTTTAATTAATGTAATGTTTTATTTTATTTTATTTTTAATATAATGTAATGTTTTTTTTTTTTTGAATTTATTGTACTTTTATTTTGGTAAAAATATGTTTCATTTATTAATTAAGTAGTTTTTAAAAAAGGAAAAAGAATAGTTTACCCCATGGCATGAGTGGTGACTAGGGGTGAGCATATGGGTTAACCCGAACCGAACCGGATTATACCCGACCCGGACTGAAACCCGAACAGTTTGATTATCATGAACCGAGAACTGGACCTGGGAATTCGTTTTAGGTGTCGGGTAACTTCGGTCATAGCGACTTGGGTAGTGACTAAAGACCGAAACCGATGAAGAAGGTCCAAATCTCTGATCTCATAAATTCTTTCTAAAGCGACACACATCTCATAATGAAAATAATAAGAGAATGTTTGGTTTTTGCATAGAAGAAAACGTTTTAGAGAGAGAGATAATAATGAAAGAAGGAGGTAATTAGGTAAATGAATGAATTGATGTTTCCTGCAAAAAGCAAACGAAAAAAAGGTGTTAGATCACTTTACTTTTGAATATATGGTTTTATATTATAATGTAAAGTATGGGGTTGAAAGAGTTGAAAAGAAAGAAAAAAAAGGATATTGTTTGATGGGGAATGCAAAAATAAGGAAAGGATCCCCTAGGTGCATTAGCTTTTGGGCCTTTTCTCTTTATATATGATCAAAACAGGCTGTTGATTAAGGTGCTGTTTGTTTTTTCAGATGTAAAATGTCTGTAGTCTGCGAACCACATCTGCTGGCATCTGCAAGAGAATATGTGGCTCAAATGTCTGCAGTCTGCAAGGAGAAGAGGGTTTGTTTTTTTTTCTTCAAAAACAACTTCAACCACACAAAACACAAGCTCTCTCTCTCTCTGCTCTCTCTCTCTAGAAAAACTCTCTCTCTACAACCACCACCACCACCGCACCACCTCTGCCACCACCACCGCACCACCTCCGCCATCACACCACCGCCATCACACCACCGCCTCTCTCTCTCTCTCTACGGGTTCTCTCTCTCACAGAACACACTCTCTCTCTTTACAACCACCACCACCACCGCACCACCTCCGCCATCACACAAGTCTCTCTCTCTCTCATAGGTCTCTCTCTCTCTCACAGATCTCTCTCTCTCACAGGTCTCTCTCTCTACGGTCTCTCTCTCTCACAGGTCTCTCTCTCTACGGTCTCTCTCTCTCTCTCTCTCTCTCACATGTCTCTCTCTCTCTACGCTCTCTCTCTCTCACATATGGGTTTGGTGGTGGTGGGTTTTGACGATGGTGGTGGTGGAGGTGGTGGCGGAGGTGGTGCGGTGGTGGTGGCGGAGGTGGTGGTGGCAGGGGAGAAGTTTTTGTGGTGTGAGGTGTTTGGATTAGGTTTTGTGAAGATGTTTGAAGCAAAGGTTCTGAGCTTTTTTTTTAAGATGAAAGAATCTATTTGTAGATCTGTTTAAAAAAAAACAAACAGTCTTCAACATCTTATGTCTGCCCGCCTGCAGACATAAGCATTTTGCAGATGTTATAAGCAAAAACAAACAGCACCTAAGATGCATTTTATCAAAACAGGCTGGTGTTCAAGGAACATTTGCCCAACTTCAAAGGCTTTACTTCACACAAGCATTTTATCAAACATGAGGTGTGCATATATTATCAACTAATTAGATATGCTACCTTGGGTTTAGAATATACACCGGTGAACTAATTAGGTGGTGGAAGGTCCTCGGTTATACTTTTTATCCCTAATTCCGTCTCAGGCCGGCCCGTTCTTAGCCGGGTTTGCTCAGCCAGTTGTAGTTTAAAATTTTAAAGGCTTGAAATGGTTAAGCTTTGAGATTAATGTTTGACTATGAATTCAGGCTTTACATTATATTGTAAATTTTGTTTAATTGTCAGTTGATTGGCTTTTACTAAGTTTCTGTTTATTATAGTTAATTTTGTGTGTCAAGGAAAATAGTTAGAAAAATGAAATGGAGCTTTCCCACTGATTTTCCATTATTCTACCCTACCCTACAACTCAATTTAAGCTAGTAAAAAAAGTGATTTGTAAAGATAAATTCTTATGACGAACTCATGGTTTCTTGACATTCACAAATTAACAGAAACTTATATTGTGATGGAAGACTTGGAATTTTTATACACAAACCCGTGTTCTTTGAGTCCTCCGATCTGTTTTTTTCTTTTTCTTTACAAAAACTTTGAAGTCAATAGGTCCTGGGTTCGATCCTCACAAGGGGGTTTTTCCATATTTATTGGGTTTCCTCCTGAATTGGTGTATAGGCATTATGCCTAGTGGAGATGGATATGATCGGGTGGTTCCACTGGTGGCACGATGATACTCCAGTGGTCCGTCAGCGATCCAAATTTGCCGTTCAAAAAAATAAAAAAATAAAAATAAATAAAGGAAACTTTATTCCAACACCAACACACAAAAGTAGTGACATTATACATTTAGGATATTTCCATTTATAACAAAATACAAAATTAAATGTTTCTATAGACCTATTCTACAACTAACCCCACTAACAATCAACCTATTCTACTAACTCAATTAACTGAAAGAACATGGACCAAATGAAAATAAAGCAAATGATGATTGATGACGTGCATGGGGCTAATGGGCTACGTAAGTACTCATGACCATGCGGAGAGAAAGTAGTGGCAGACACAGGAATTATTACATATAGGGGTGCGAATAATGGATTTAACCAAATTTTCAAGGGGTGCGATTGAGATTTTGCCATCCAAACTACACTAATTTTTTTTCAAAGGGGTGCGCCCCCTGAGAGGAAGACACGTATCATAGTTGTCTTCTTTGTGATGTGAAGTACGGTACGACCACACTTCTCATGAGTCCAATAAATTTAACAAAAACCCAAATCATTTAAAATTAGAAAAAAGGATCAGATGAAATTTGAAGTTTGTTTGATTTTTTTGTAGATAACTAAGAACGACCTGTAAAGATTGAATACCTGTAGGAGATTATTTTGTATTTAACCCTAGATAGATCAAGGAGGAAAACCGTTTAATGTTTCTCTTTGATCTTTAAGTGTACCAATTTAAGGCTGTTCATGAAATAAATAAAAAAAGTAAAAAAAAAAAAAAAACTGAAATCGATATTTAATTATTAAAGATGTCAATTAGACAGGTCTCTGCCTGGTAATCTCAGTCTTAATAATGAAAATAAAGTATAAAATGAGTAATGTAGTGCATAACATAAATTGTTACAAATAAAAAATCTATAACATGCTTGAAAAAACATATATTGTTTTCATACACCAAAAGGTGATTATTTAATTTAAATTAAAATATGCAACTCAAGTTTATAATCATGAAGTTATCAAGTAACGCGTTGTCATTTAATTTAGTAAGGGCTTGTAGACTCTTTTACTTCTCTTGCTTTGGGGTTTGGGCCCTCCTCTTCACTAGATTTTGGGGCCGGATATTTTTTATTGTGTGTTGGGCTACCTACTTCAACTCCAAACTCAGGGATATATGCTTTCTGGTTGTTTTTCTTTTTTTTTTTTTTTTTTTTTTTTCGTAACTGTTTCAGTCTACACTTTTAATTTAATAATGGCAAGTTAGTATAATTATTCACTCTTAGAAATAAGTGATAGACAAAACAGGTGTTAGCGGCTCAAGCCAGCCCATTTTACTCGGAAATTATATATGGAGCGGTTTTGACCCATTATCCCACCGCGGACTCACGTAAATCAGCACCAATATCTTACCAGAAATTAATATTTGATACTTGATTTCATGCATCAATGATAAGAAAGCAAATTCAACACTGTCATATGGAACATGAATACAAAAAAGATTGTGCAAAAGGATTTCCTAAACTCTTTTGTAACTCACGTATAAAGAATTAGGAATCAACCCAAACAGTGCCTACAAACAATTTCAACGGAAATTGAAGTACAAGAAACATAGAACGGTTGAATCTTTATAAAATCCTTCAGTTCAACCATAATCTTTGAAAAGGCCTAAAAGAAACACAAATATGTAAAATAAAGGTTTGATGTTATATATAGAAAACTATGGGGTTGAAAGAGTTGTAATTTACTGAGATTTGTTTAAAAGTTCATTTAAACTAAGGTTGGAAAAACGGTTAGGTCGGGTGGGGTCATGTAACCGGTCCTACTACCGGGTTTGGTCCGTCAGAAACTGGTTGTTATAACAGGGGTATCAGTTTGGATTGGGTTCAAATGGCACATTTAAAAAAAAGGATTCACAATATACTTAGCAGAATACAAGGATACTAATGCAACTAAGACAATACTGGCATGTTAGCATGATCAGCAGCATACTAACAAAAATAAATTCTTCCCTACTAGTTTTGAAACCAGATTAACAGAAGCAGGTACTTTCAATTCTGCTCTAAATTTCTTTTATAGTTTGTTGAATTCCTTATGAAAAACTAACAAATTACATTAATTGGAAATATTACTTTGTCCATTACATTGCTTTGAAAACAAACAAACGTACCTAGTAAAATCCCACTTGAGCTATTTGTAGGGTAGGGTCATAACATTACAAGTTTACAACTAACAATCATGTCAATGTAGTAAAAATGTGCACAAAAAACTATTTGTAGAGTTGGGTCATTACCATATAAAGTCTCGAGCAATGTTTTAAAATCCGGTTTTTATACCGTATCAGATTTGGCTCAAAAACGGTTTAACCGGGGTGTACCGGGCGGTTCTACCGGTTCTACCGGACGGTTCAACCGGTACAACCGGCCGGTTTGAACCGGTTTTTAAAACATTGGTGTCGAGTAATAATCATATTAATATGATTACGAAATACCATTGAAAACTACTAAAATCATAAAATTACCATCGATAAGTACATAAACACACACACACACCATATAACAAATACCTTACGGTCAAAATCCTAAAAGCAGCAACAAAATGAAAAACAAGAATAATATATATGTGAATTACTTGCATTCGAGTGGATCTATATGGCTCCTCTTCCTCTCCTCATCTTGTTAACTCTTACCATGATTGCAACCTGTATCTTGTCCATAGACTCCTCAGCAAACATGAAAAGCTTATTTCTCCATTGCTTCTTTAACATCAAAACTACAATAACTCCCCAAAAGCCTGTTGCATAACCACACATTATGTCCATATAAAACCATACCTTGTTGGGCTCATGAGCTGCTTCATACTTCTTATTGGGAGTCATGGTTGGGTCATCAGAATTGGAGCACTTTGGCATCGGAAAACCACATAGATCTTTGTTCCCGGCATATATTGATGGATCAATGAGGGTCTGCAATTGATTTCCTGTTGGAATTCGGCCCGACAATTTGTTGTTTGACAAATTCAAATGGCTCAAAAAAGTCAAATGTGTAATGCTTGGAGGGATCAGCCCGCCCAACTCGTTTCCTGATAAATCGAGAGAAATTTACATTCTCATGTTTCCAATGTTGTCTGGAATGCCTCCACTAAGATGATTATTGGCCAATTTGAGACCCACCAATTCAGAAAGTGCAGTTAATTCCACAGGTATCTCTCCAACAAAATTATTGCTTGAAAGGTCCATGTTTTTTACTTGATACCATGTATTCGTATATTCATAAGAACTGCCTTTCATATCCTGAATGAGCGCCTCCTCAACACCGCCACCTAAAGATATATTGTTATCATAACGCATACCTTGCAATTCTCCTAGACAACGAGGAATTGTTCCTGTTAAGCTGTTGTGTGCAACATCCAAAATTTGAAGATTCATAATTGTGCACAGAGATCGAGGAATTCCTCCAGTGAAGTTATTCTGGTGTAACCTGAAAACCCTCAATGATTTAATTTTTTCTCCAATCCATTCTGGTAATTTTCTGCAGAATGCATTTTCACCCAAATCTAAGACCCATAACTCACTTAAATTCCAAAGTTCTGCAGGAAGCTCACCACTAAAGTTGTTATCATTCAAGTTTAAAGATAATAAATATGAAATGTTCCCTATGAAACTTGGAATGATGCCACTTAACCCATTTGAGCTTAATCTCAGGAACCCCAGGTATTGCAGATTCTTGAAACATTTTGGAATTTCTCCAGTTAACCTATTGTTGGAAAGATCAAGACTAAGTAAATTCGTCCTCTTGCACAAGGACCTTGGAATCAACTCACTGAAAGTGTTATTTTGAAGAAATAACCTGTGTTGAAAAAAATCCTCATCATCATCATCCACATTAGTAACCCCATTAGGAAGGTTGGTTAAAGGTCCGCTGAGGTTGTTGTGGGAGAGATCCATGAAAGGAATGATGGGCATCTTTCGCACCCATGTGGGTAGAGGTCCTGAAATGGATGTGTTAGATAACACTAAGCTATGAACTTTCCTCTGATTTCGAAGCCACCGAGGAAATCCGTTTCCAATCTTGCAAGATCTAAGATCAATTTTACTCAACTGGAATGGAGGAAGCCACTCACGTGAAACATTCAAAGTCAACTTACTGTTAGAACCTACATTGAACTTCTTCAACATCGAAAGATAAGCAAAATGGGATTCATAAATTTCTCCTTCCAAAGAATTATCAGAGACATCAAGAGAATGGAGTTTAGAGAGTTGCCCAATTGAAACCGGAATAGTCCCACTTAACTTATTGCGGTCTACAGAAAAAGTTGTTAAAGCAGCTAATCTTCCAATGGTTTCTGGAATTGAACCGTTCAATTCATTTCCAGAAAGTTTCAGTTCCTTAAGTTTCCCATGGAATGTCGGAATGGGACCCATTAAGTCGTTAAAAGATAGATCTAACACTTGTAACATTTTAAAGTTTGTCAGATATTCTGGAATTGAACCTGTTAACCTGTTTGATGAAGCACTAAGATCCAAGAATTGCAGAGATGTCATGTTTTGAAAAAAGTGAGGGAGTTTACCTGTAAAAATATTCCCACGGCTAAGATCCAGGTGTTTGATGTTGGAAAGTGTAGTGCTCAAATTACGAAGCCAACCACTATCGTCAATTAAAAGACCACAATGTGACAAACTTAACACTTTTACTGAAGGAGCCATGTAAAGCAACACATCAAGGATTTTTGCTCCAGTAAGATTCACATAACTCAAGTCAAGATGCTCGAGTGACGAAAGGCCAGAAATCCAATTCACATCATGAGCGATCAGAAAATTATCATAATAATAATTATAACGGAGATCAAGACTTTTTAAATTAGACAGATTTCCAATGTGATAAGGAATAATACCAGAAAAATATGCATTAGAGAGATTGAGGTAAGTTAGTTGTTTCAAGGATCCAATGAACTCAGGGATCCGGCTTCCTTTAAAAATATTCCCACTCAAGTCCAAGTGTTTTAGATGCCTCAACTCTCCTAAAGAAGTGCTCAACTCTTTACCAACCAAGCATTCTCGAGAATAAAGATCAGTACCACCTTCAAGATGAAGACTATCAACATGTCCGGTGACACCATCACACATGACACTTTCCCAGCGGCAACAGTCATTGCCAACCCATGATGACAACATAACATAGTCATCTCTGACACTGTGTTTGAATTTGATTAGAGCTAGCCGCTCATGCTCAAAGCAAGCCACCGTGCTATTTATATTACGAGCACCCAAACAGGTATTTATTGTTGCAACCATAATAATAGTTACAATAATAAATTGGAGCCCCAAACCCCAGTGATTCTCCATTATTTAATCCCACAACCCCAATTAAGCTAGAAAAATGAGAAGTATAAAGGTGGATTCTTATGAAGAAGTGATGAGTTTTGAGATTAACTAAACTAATTTCATTTATAGATCAAGACATGATAGAAAAGTATTTCCATGGAAGACTTGGAAGTCAATACTACAGATTAAATCCACAAACTAGTAATCTTTGGGTCCTACTCTGTTTTTTCTATTTTGTTCTATTCTATTTAAGTTATTAATGAAAACAAAAAAAAAAAACAAAACGCATCATTGGATCAACGGTCAAGATCTGTGTAGCTTTTGACCATGTCAATCATCCTTCACCTAAATGTATTTTGTGTTTCTTCCTCCGATGATTAGCTTCTTGTTACGTGTGCTAGCTTCTTGCTAGTTTTGGTGGAATAAAATCTCTTTTGGCGTTAAAAAAAATTGGTGTGATCTACATTTCAGAGTAACTTGTATCTAGATGGGTCAAGCGAGTTGGCAATAGATGGGTCAAGGGAGTTGGTAAATTAAAATGACTGGGTTGAATATGAAGTTTTTTAGTTTAATTTAATGTTTTATAGACAATTTCGAAGAAAGCAATGTTTCGTAGACCATTTTAAATGAGCCAAAGTTTATTTTAACATGGAATCTCTTGAGAAATATTTATTTTTTTATTAGTTTTGTAAAGGGAACCACCCTTGGTATATTTTATAATTTAACAAAGAGTAAAATATCGTTTTCGTCTCTGCAGTTAGGTGAAAAGTGTCAATTTTAATCCAATACTTGGTTTTTGCCTTGTGGTTTGCCAAAAATTGTCGTTTTCATCCAGGCAATTAACTCCATCCAAATCTCTCAGTTAAATAAATGAGGAGTATATCGGTCATTTAGATATAATGGATGAAAGTAACAATTTTCACCAATCCACATGAACGAAAATAATTGTTTAGTGTAGCTATTATATATAACATAATATATATTATTGAATTATTTTCATCATTATTTTAGATATAATAGTTATTATCTATACTATTATATCTATACTATTATAAAAAGGAGAAGTGATGTACTGAAATGTAATTTTACATCACGTACAAGTTTTGAAGCAGCATGCACAAATAAATGCAACACATTTTAGAGGGGTAGTATGGGAAAGTGCTCACATTTTAAGACACCTCAAGGGCAATTTAGGGATTTAATCTGAAGCAACATTTATGTCTGGGAAACAAAACGTCAAGATTGAGACTGTGAAAAGCTACGGGAGAGAGAACGGCAAAGAGAGAGATAGAGAGATAGGCACTGCCTCCGGCGGCCACCATCATCATTGACTGTAGGTTCGATTTCCATCCTTCTTTAACCTTCACCTTCATCCTTCATCCTGCAGGAATTGATCATCTACCTGTGTATTTTCGAGGCAGGCGAACGAGATATGATGGCGGCTAGGGTAAACTACCGGAAGACTGAAGATGATAGCGACGGTCGGGTTTTTGGTTCGCCAATCATTCGCTTATGTGCCGTTTTCAAATATATTTTCTACTAGGTAAACTCTAAAATTGTCTGCTTTAATTTTCTTGTATTTTTTGTGGTTTGATTATGATGTTTGGAGAGTAAATTTTGGAGTTGTTTACCACCCTAATCTTATGGACATTCGGTATAGATCCTAACCCTACACGTTTTCTTCTTTATTTGGAGGATGAATGGCGTTAATTATGTGAAATGCATTTTACTTTTTGTGGTGTTAATTGGGATTATGATTTATGTAGTTTCTTGTTACTTTGATGGATTACTTGCTTTTGAGTGAATCATTTTACTGTAAATAATGAATGTTCAGTTTTCATTTTACTGTTATCTCAGGCAACTAAGGAACCGAGATGCAAGTCTAACATCAATCGCTTCATACAAGATGGCATGTCTTCACTCCTGAAATTGATGAACCCTAGGTGAGCCCTGAATCCCTAAACCCATCTGTTGAAACCGATGCAATTTGTGTACAAGCTTATGCATATTTCCAACAATTTAGGCCCTAATTTCTTTTCACCAACGTTTTTTCAACTCTATTTTTGTTAAGATTTGCAGATAAGTTGTTCTGGAATTGTGCTAGATTCGTATATGACGAACCCTAAAAAGATTAGCTATTTTGTTAAATTTTGTTCGAGTGTTCGTTGATGAAGCGCAGTTGGATGATCATGCTTCTCATGGTTAAATTACATGTAATCTTTTCTTTCATTTCATTGTTTATGTAACATAGCAAGGGGAGCAAGGTAAAGTATGAACTTGACAAGAAAACATGACTAACAAGGTAAATATAAAAATGGTTATTAGTGTAGTGACTTAGATTATATCTTTATTCTTTTTTTTTTCTTCTCAAGATTGGTCTCTGATGTTGCTACTGCTTTGTTAGGATCAGGAGTCAGGAGGCTGGGACTTGGGACTATGCTGCACCTGAGAGTGTTTTTTTACTAACTTAATTTCAATGAACAAAGGAGTTGTTTCGAATTGCTAAACGTCGACAGACTATAATGAAGAAATGATTGATATTTCCATCTTTTGTCAAATACTTCTCACTCTTGACTCATCATGGTTTCTCATTAGAGTTCATGAAGGAAGAGTTTGTCACAACAAAGTTTTATCCAATTTATAACTTCTCGCAGCCTGTGACGGTATGACTTTATTATTGATGCTAAGTCGGGACCAGTGGAGGTTACAAAATGGGGGTGGGGTGTAAGGGTTTGAAAACTTGAGGTTACAAAATGGGGACGGGGTAAGGGTTCAAAACTTTTTATGTCCCACCGGGTTTTGCCCTTTTCAAAGTACTCGATGAACGAAAGCTTTCCAAAGTCGATGTAAGTACATACATATCATACGATTGTATACATTCATGTTTATGTGTGTATATTATATGTTTCTGATTCTGATTGTACTAATCTTTTGTTTACAGGATTTGTGGAAGGAGTTCTCATCTACCGACTCAGCCAGACAGGTCTTTTTCATCACTGTCATACTTCATTTTGTTTTTCAATTTCTACTTTATTAATTTTTCAATATATATTTCATTGGTGTGTTTTTGTTGTTTCATTTGAACTTGTAAGTTGTAGTTGTGTTGATGCATGTTAGATTATTTTAATTGATCTTATTTTCAAGTTCACAATTTGTATCAGCTGAGTAGATTTTTTATTAATAGATTATGATTTTGTAAAATAAATCAATGATTTGTGAGAAGAATTAAGTAATGGTGTCTTCGAGAAAAGATGGCAGTTAAACATGCTAATGAACTGGTTATCTGCTTAGAATCATTCGTGGGTGGTTTAGTGCCTAAAAGTTCACATCGCTGGAGACTTCTGTTGGGACCAGCAGTAGGAATGTAGTGCGTACAGAGAAAGCAGCTTTGGACATGGGATTCTTGACGTAAAGAAGCGAGAGGCATGATACCATGAACGGTGGCCATGAGGTTAGTTTTGTCTTTTTACAAAAACTGTTTCAGCTGGAACTCATTAATTTTTTTAGACTTAAAATCACAATATTAGTATATATCACAGTTATGGTTCATATATGGTTCATTTGGCAATTGGCAATGATCTTAAATACCATAGAAGCCAATTGGCAGGTAACATTTAATCTTTTGAAGCTTAGAATTAATAAAAGTATTATTACAGGCTCTAAAAATATACCCGTTTTGACCCGTTACACGCCCCACCATTTTACCAGATATGGTTAATATCATTATTTTTATAGTAAAACAGGCGGTTGGTTAGCTTGGCAAGTCGGCTTTTCAGTCTGTTTGACATTTATATGTTTCGGTTTTGGGGTTTAATGGTTCGGTCGGTTTAGAATATGGAGTCAACCGTGTAAACTGAACTGGCGGTTGAACATTTTTTTATCACTTTTGGAATATGCAATTATGTTATGTGTATACGGACTATATTCATG
>JARYGA010044035.1:0-46469 GCA_030545235.1 Helianthus tuberosus
ACACTTAGAAAATATAAGTTTTGGTGAAACTTATTCCCTAAAAATTTACCTAAAAATATTTATCAAGGTTTCCCTAATTTTTATGTAAACTTCAAGATAAGAAATGATGATTTCTTCAAGATAAAAATTGATATTAAGTATGTATATTTTTGAGGAAAAAAATATATATTTATTGATCACCAAATTTTGTGCTAAGTGTATGTAGTATATATTATATGTAATAGTGTGTTAAGACTTGAAAATACACTAAATACTCCTAAAGAGTAAAAATACAAAATACACATACAACATGCTTAGACAAATACAAGAAAATATATTTATGAAAATATATTACTTGATAGATTACGTAACTTGGACAAGTTATGAACATGAAATGAAGTTTTGGACAAAATACATAACTCGGGTGAAAAATACAAGAAACTTATATTTATTGTTGAGAAAATAATATAAGTAAGACACATAGTTAAAAATATAAATTATTTTCAACACAAGAACAAATACATAAAAGATGGTGACTTGTACTTGTGCGATACAAGTCTAGTGACTAACGTTAAAAAAACACGTTTAGGTCACGATGCTAGAAAAGCAAAAAACGGTGAAGTTTACGACGCAAGGAACGCAAAGTTGTGAGTTCATGCTCCCCATTTTCTTTTAATTGTTTTCAGTTTTATAACTTCGGGGGTGAATTACATGTTACAAATGTTACAATGTTTACAAATGGTATGATGGATACAAGAATTGAGAAATGATATGAGAAATCGTGTCACGAATAGGGTACCATAAGCACCATTAATCAACAATATACCTAGACCGCAGAACAAAAGGTTAGATCTAACGGGTTTTCGGGCAGCCACACTCTTGGTGAGAACGAGTACCGAGTAGTGCCTTTGTGTCTCAGTCGTGAATCGACAACTAGAAAAATACCTATGGTTTGGATTCTTCCTATGTCGTGCCACATGTTAATGGCCTTGCAACCCATTAACAACCTTGATACATACAGGATTACTTGAGTTATACAAATTACATACCATGTTTTTCATACAAAGTATACAAACGTTCAATACAAGAACTGCATGAATTCACACCAACATTATGTTGACGTTTTTCCAAAAACTCACATGTATTTCAGGTAACTAAAGTGGATGTGCGCGCGGTCTTACTCATGCTCTTGGATGTTGTTTATGTTTATCCTTAAATAAAGTTGTAAACTTTTCAGACAAAATGATGTCTTGTGATGTTAACACTTAAATAATGTTTTCAGTTATGTAATGTATGGCATTTGGAGTTATTTTTACGAGCATGTAGTATGTTTACCATTCGTATGCAATGAGAACCTTTCATGATCACACCTCGTGCTTCCGCCTTAGAAAGGGGTGTGACAGATTGGTATCAGAGCTGCGATTGTAGTGAACCAGGATTCCCTCTCGAGTCTAGTCTACAATCTCTAGGATCCTTTCACGAAAACAATTTTTCAAAAGTTTTTCATTGCATAAAACTTTCCGCGACATCCACTACCTGAAACTGTTTACAAAGAGTCAAGAAAAGACACTACGAGACTTAGGGTGCACTTGAGTAGCACTTGTCGTTGACTAGAAACTAATTGCAACTATGTGTGATAATTGATATATACATATACTAGAAATAGAATATCTCCGGTAATCGTGACTTTACCTAAAAGCAGTGGCCTATCTGAAGGAAGAGATATGAGGATGAAACGCACTGTGCGGACTGTGCAAGGAGTTACGTAATTATGGATGCATACATAATTATGGAATTCAGTGCACAAAAACCACAGCAAGTCTTGTCACGTATCATAAGAGATTCCTTCGATACAAGAGAAGGTCAATCGTGAACACCCTTCCCCCAGCCTATTAAATACTCTTTTGGAGTAATAAGTTAGGGTATAAAGACAAGAACCGCCAATGTGAAGTAAGATATTTTGCGCTTTACATATATTAAACTTGCACTATGGGGTGATGTAACCCTTATGCATTTTGTTTACTTCGCAAACAATGATGTAACAAGTTGTTCCATATGTGTAAAGACTCGATGAATATCTTATGACACGCATTATCTATTTATGCATGCTTGTTACTGTATGAATTGATACGTTCGGCGGATTGTTTGATGTCACTTAAGTGGTATATGCCTGTATGTATGTACTGCTACTAACTCGTATGACGATATCAAACAAATGTCTAACCCTATTGTGTTGTGTTCTGTCAGAACATGGCACCCATAAGAGCTGTGAACGCTCATGATCAACCTCCTCCTCCCCCACTGCCAAGGACCGCTGAAGAGCTGAACGCTCTACTGGAGGAAAGGATCTCCGCAGCTATTGCCCAGTACGAGGCGAACCGTACTGAACAAAGTGGAGGACCAAGCAATGCAAGGCGTAATGGAAATGGAGATTCAACTGGAGGAAACGCAGCTCAGGGCTGCACTTTCAAGCAGTTTCTCGACTGCAAACCACTGAACTACGACGGCACTGTAGGTGCAGTGGCGTTTGTACGCTGGACGGAAAAGACTGATGCTACTATCCGTATGAGCAAGTGTACCGCGGATCAGAAAGTCACTTTTGCTACGAGATTGTTTGTTGATGAAGCTTTGACTTGGTGGAAATGGCAATGGCAATGGTAATCGGAATGGTAATGGAGTTGGGCAGAACCAAGGATACTTCAGTTGTGGAAGCAAGGATCATTTCATAAAAGACTGCCCAAGGGGAAACAATGCTCAGGCACGAGCATTCGTGATTGGAGCAAAGAACGCACGCGAGGACCCTAATGTGGTCACCGGTATGTTTCTCGTTAACGATCACTTTGCATCCCTATTATTTACACTGGTGCCGATTATAGCTTCATGTCTGTGGAATTTATACGTATGCTTGGAATAGGATCTAGTAGATTAGATATTCCTTATTCCATAGAACTAGCCCATGGTAAACTCGTTGAATCGAGCGAAGTTGTTAGAGGTTGCACATTAGAACTTGGTGAGCGAAGATTTAGCATCGATCTCTTACCTATTCAATTGGGTAGCTTCGATGTAGTGGTCGGAATGGACTGGTTGTCCAAGAACAAAGCTGAAGTTCTTTGTCACGAGAAAATCATTCGCATCCCTCTGCCGAATGGTGAAACTCTCATCGTACATGGAGAAAAACGAGACACGCCTCTGCAAATCATCTGTTGTATGAAGGCACAGAAGTGCTTAAGGAAAGGATGTGTTGCTTTCCTAGCACACGTTGTAGATAAGAAGGCTGAGGAGCCGAAACTCGAAGACATTCCTGTGGTGAAGGAATTCCCTGATGTTTTTCCCGAAGATCTACCAGGACTACCTCCGCAACGACAAGTCGAATTCCATATAGACTTGGTTCCAGGAGCCGCTCCTGTAGCTAAGGCACCCTATCGGCTTGCACCATCCGAAATGCAAGAATTATCTACACAACTCCAGGAGTTGTTGGATAAAGGATTCATAATGCCAAGCTTCGCGCCCTAGGGAGCTCCAGTATTGTTCGTGAAGAAGAAGGACGGAACACTGCGGATGTGTATCGATTACAGAGAACTGAATAAGCTCACAATCAAGAATCGGTACCCACTACCAAGGATTGATGACTTATTTGATCAATTGCAAGGATCGAGCTACTATTCCAAGATCTACCTTCGATCTGGATACCATCAGTTAAGGATTCAAGAAGAAAGCGTACCCAAGACTGCTTTCCGAACGCGTTATGGGCATTACGAGTTCCTTGTGATGCCATTCGGACTGACGAACGCGCCAGCGGTATTTATGGATCTGATGAATCGCGTATGCAAACCATATCTCGATAAATTCGTGATTGTATTTATCGATGATATCCTGATTTATTCGCAAACGAGAGAAGAGCACGAGCAACATCTCAGAACCATTTTGGAACTACTGAAGAAAGAGAAACTCTATGCAAAGTTTTCAAAGTGCGAATTCTGGATTCGCGAAATACAGTTCCTTGGTCACGTTGTGAACAAGAAGGGCATTCATGTAGATCCATCCAAGATTGAAGCAATAAAGAATTGGGAAGCCCCCAAAACCCTGACTGAAGTTCGACAATTTTGGGGCTTAGCGGGCTATTACCGGCGATTTATTGAGAATTTCTCCAAAATAGCTCAACCGCTAACAACCCTTACGCAGAAAGACAAGAAATACGACTGGGGTGATAAGCAGGAAGAAGCCTTCCAACTGCTCAAAAATAAGCTATGCGATGCACCAATACTATCCTTACCCGAAGGCACTGAGGACTTCGTGGTATACTGCGACGCTTCATGTCAAGGTTTGGGCTGTGTGCTTATGCAATGCCAAAAAGTCATCGCTTATGCTTCAAGACAGTTGAAGGTACATGAAAAGAATTATACCACTCACGACCTAGAACTAGGTGCAGTGGTGTTCGCCTTGAAGATCTGGTGACACTACTTATATGGTACTCGATGTACAATCTTCACAGATGACAAAAGCCTACAACGCATATTTGATCAGAAGGAATTAAATATGCGTCAAGGACGTTGGGTTGAGTTGCTGAACGATTATGACTGTGAAATTAAGTACCATCCTGGAAAGGCAAACGTTGTAGCAGATGCGTTAAGTCAGAAAGAAAGGGTTAAGACCCTAAGGGTTCGAGCATTGGAAATGACTATTCAAACGAACCTCACTGCACGCATTCGTGACGCACAACAAGAAGCCCTTAAGATGGAGAATCGTAGAACGGAATACCTCCGAGGTATGTTGAAGAATTTGGGGCCACAAAGAGGGAACCTTGTACTTTAAGGAGCGTATTTGGGTTCCGCTCTATGTCGGTATTCGAGAAGTCATCCTTAATGAAGCTCATAAGTCGAGATACTCGATCCATCCAGGATCGGAAAAAATGTATCAAGACTTGATGGACTACTATTGGTGGCCGAGACTTAAAAGTGATGTGGCTATCCATGTTGGAAAATGCCTAACCTGTGCTAAGGTTAAGGCTGAATATCAGAAACCGTCTGGCCTACTGCAACAACCAGAGATACCCATGTGGAAGTGGGAACAAATCTCGATGGACTTCATAACGAAATTACCCAGGACCCCGAGAGGGCACGATATGATATGGGTGATAGTTGATCGATTGACGAAATATGCGCATTTCCTACCAATCCGAGAGAAAGACAACACTGGAAAGCTTGCTGAGATATACTTAAAAGAAATCGTGGCACGTCATGGAGTGCCTATCTCAATTATTTCAGACAGAGATGGACGCTTTGTCTCAAGAATCTGGCAATCCTTTTAGGAAGCCTTTGGATCTCAGCTAGACCTAAGCACTGCCTTCCATCCACAAACAGACGGCCAGAGCGAACGAACCATACAAACGCTAGAAGATATGCTTCGCGCATGTGTTATGGACCTGGGTGGCAGCTGGGATACTCATCTACCTTTAGTTGAGTTTTCCTACAATAACAGCTATCATACGAGCATAAAAGCCGCACCGTTCGAAGCTCTGTATGGCCGCAAGTGCCGCTCGCCCTTATGTTGGGCAGACGCTGGAGATAAACGTATGGTTGGTCCTGAACTTGTACAAGAGACAACCGACAACATTATGCAGATCCGAGAGCGCATTAAGGAGGCTCGAGATCGACAAAAGAGCTACGCTGATAGAAGACAAAAACCGTTAGAGTTCGAAGTGGGAGACAAAGTTTTGTTAAAGGTCTCACCTTGGAAGGGCGTAGTAAGATTTGGAAAATGTGGAAAGCTGAATCCACGATACATCGGACCATTCAAGATGTTAGAAAGAATTGGTACTGTGGTATATAAGTTGGAATTACCGGAAGAACTTAACAGAGTACATGATACGTTTCATGTATCCAACCTCAAAAAGAGTCCAACCCAAGAAACAGTGATCATCCCTGCGGATGAAGTGCATATTACCGACACACTCCGATTTACAGAAAAACCCGTTGAGGTTACAGACTGGAAAGTCAACAAGACCAGGAAGAGCACTGTCAAACTTGTCAAAGTACGTTGGAACTCTAAGCACGGACCCGAGTACACGTGGGAACGTGAAGACCAGTTTAAAGAAAGTTACCCCCACCTGTTCAAGAAAACTCCTGCGAGAGATAGATCAGTCTGAATTTCAGGACGAATTTTTTTTAATGGGGGGAGACTGTGACAACTGGCACAAAACCGGTAATTTCCGTACAATTTAATTAATACTTAATGACTGCAATTATGTGCTTAAATGTCAACATTATCTAAATTACATGCTATACTTGTGAATTCATGCACGTTTTATACTACAAAAATTGCTTTATGCATTAATGATAGCGTTGCGTCAGAAATACTAGTAAACTCACCGGTAGGATACACTGTGTCAACAATTCTGCAGAAAGTAGTCAGACAATAAAATTGGAGCCTAGGTGTAGGTCCAACGTCAAGAATAAATTAAAACCCAAGAGTACATACAAGGGTTAACATATAGACTTTCCGGAAGCTAAAATACGCACTAAAAAGCACCCGAAACGCACTTTAAGTGCAGAATTTTACAGAATTCAGCTATAATCAGCTTTATAACCTCAAAATATTATGCAAAATTCATGTTTTATCATCCAGAATACTTCCCTAAGTGACGGGAATTGAAAGTGTTACAAAAGGGTACTTAAAGGACACTAAACGGTGCAATTTAGCACTTTAACGAACCGGTATCTAACCGAACAACCGGACATTACCCAGAACATCAAAATATTACTAGAAGCATTGTTTTAATGTTTCTGAACTAGTTATGGTCCCCGAACACCATAACACCTCTTATAACATAATAACACACAAGTCCCTAAAAATTACACTTGTAAACTAACTTGTTATTGAAATTAGAGATTGGAAAGTTGCACTTTACCCCCCCCCCCCCCTATATGTTCACGGTTAAAAGGGGTGGCCCCCACTAAAATCTTGCCAATATCCTACAAAATCCATTATTGATCTTTCTTAGATTTCTCTTTATTCACTAGATTTCCTTGGATTCTATATGATATTTTAGAAGATCTTGCATATATTATATAAAGACATAAGCTCACATTTCACCACTCAACACCACACCTTCCTCCTCCCTCCTCCCACTTACGACCATGAGCCACCACCCCATCACCACCATCTTCAAACTTTTGTTCATCCATTCCAAGCTTCACATAAGGTGCAAGAAGGTGTTTAAGAAGGTTTGGTGCTTGTAGATCTTGAAGAACCCTCTCCATTTGCTTTTAATCAACCCATTTGTCATCTTCATCTTCAAGTGTTCTTCCCTAGCCCTTGTGCTAGTAGTAAGCTCCTTGTAACTTGTTTACTTCTATTTTGATGGTTAAAAGATGATGAACAATATTAATCTTGAAGAACACAAAAGAACATGATCATGATACTTTAACATAAGCTGAAAAATATAAAAATACATGTTGAATATGTTGATTTGCTTCTTGTTGATTGATTATTAGTGTTAGTGATGTTAGACATCATATGGAGCCTACTAGATTGTGATTAAACACATGATCTAGTAAGTTAAAGTGGTGATCTTGTGAAAGACCAAGATCTTCATGCTTTATGTCTTCATGAACTTGAATAATGAAATGGGTTTTCTTATGTAAAGATGGTTTAAACAAAATATAAATCTTGTAAATAGATGATTACAAAAAGAATTTTCTCAAGAAACCAAGATTTTTTTATAAGACTTACAAAGTCATGGTTTCTAAGTAAACTAATAATATTTTTAGTGTTTAAACAAGAATAGAAACATGTTTGTAACAAGAAAAATACAAGAGAAATATTTTTAGAAAAATCATCTTACAAGTTGTAAATGACCAAATCCTTTAATAATGTGATTTACAAACAAATAACCATGTTTTTAAGGGTAACTAAACCTACTAAATAACATGGTAAGTTATTACAAGTTTTTACAAAAACTTCAAGTTCATGATATAGAGTAAAATACTTGATTTTGACACTCGGTAAGTGTTGAATGAGTTGATGGTTGTTGTGATGATTTTAAAAAGAAAATAAACACATGTTTTGAAAACATGGGAAACCTCCATTTTTAGGGGAAACTCTGTCAACATTTCTATAAATTTTGACACTTAGAAAATATAAGTTTTGGTGAAACTTATTCCCTAAAAATTTACCTAAAAATATTAATCAAGGTTTCCCTAATTTTTATGTAAACTTCAAGATAAGAAATGATGATTTCTTCAAGATAAAAATTGATATTAAGTATGTATATTTTTGAGGAAAAATATATATATTTATTGATCACCAAAGTTTGTGCTAAGTGTATGTAGTATATATTATATGTAATAGTGTGTTAAGACTTGAAAATACACTAAATACTCCTAACGAGTAAAAATACAAAATACACATACAACATGCTTAGACAAATACAAGAAAATATTTTTATGAAAATATATTACTTGATAGATTACGTAACTTGGACAAGTTATGAACATGAAATGAAGTTTTGGACACAATACATAACTCGGGTGAAAAATACAAGAAACTTATATTTATTGTTGAGAAAATAATATAAGTAAGACACATAGTTAAAAATATAAATTATTTTTAACACAAGAACAAATACATAAAAGATGGTGACTTGTACTTGTGCGATACAAGTCTAGTGACTAACGTTAATAAAACACGTTTAGGTCACGACGCTAGATAAGCAAAAACCGGTGAAGTTTACGGCGCAAGGAACGCAAATTTGTGAGTTCATGCTCCCCCTTTTCTTTTAACTGTTTTCAGTTTTATAACTTCGGGAGTGAAATACATGTTACAAATGTTACAATGTTTACAAATGGTATGATGGATACAAGAATTGAGAAATAATACGAGAAATCGTGTCACGAATAGGGTACCATAAGCACCATTAATCAACAATATACTTAGACCGCAGAACAAAAGGTTAGATCTAACGGGTTTTCGGGCAGCCACACTCTTGGTGAGAACGAGTACCGAGTAGTGCTTTTGTGTCTCAGTCGTTAATCGACAACTAGAAAAATGCCTATGGTTTGTGTAGGATCGTTTTACCGACCAAGTGAGTCAATCAGAGGCAATACACACTGTTTGAAAGGCGGAAACTAACAAACAGAGTAGAATCAGTGAAGAATGAAGTAGAAAACAGAGTATTTCACTTTAACACATGTTTCTCATTAATATTTCACTAGAAAATCCGGCAGCACTTCGGTATACAACTTGTGATTCCGTGCTAAATGAGAAACAAGACTAGCCTATATATAGGCATATGATTTCGCTTGAAATGACACATGTCATTTCAAGCGGAATTACAACTTCTGATTTCGCTTGAAATGACCAAGTGTCATTTCAAGTGGAATTACATCAAAATTCATAAAATTACACTTTAAACCCCTGTAAACCCTATACAAACATGACCTAGACTTAAGACGTAGGCTATAGACATTATGCACCAACAAACTCCCCCTTGGATATTGCCGGAGTCTTCAGTCTGGTCTTCAGCTCTTCATAGCGACTTGAACTTTTCTTCCCTCTGCTTAGGCTTTTTCAGCAACAGTTTCCTAAGCTTCTGGTTCTCTTCCGCAACTTTCTTTAGCTCAGCAGCTTGTCTCTGTGCAAACGTCTCACGAAGATATCTATCTTTTTCTTCACGAGCTTTCCTTTCTCTTTCAGCTTTCAACGCTTCCTCTTTCTCAATCTCTCGCCACTTAGATGACCATTTGTTATCAGCATTGATTCCCTTCTGGAAGCAAACAGATACAACCTTCTGAAATTGCATTGCTTGATCTCTATCTTCAGCTTTGAAATAGATCTTGTTTACAAACAAACATTCTATGTCTTTAGCAGAGCAGTTCACCAGCCACAAAGGATCATATACAAAGATTTCTCTAACTTCATTTTCAACCCTGTAAGTGATTACAGCTTCTGTTGACAAACAGCTGTATATCCAACATACAAAACCTTTATGAAAACCTTGCTCCATTTTTGGCACAGGAATATTCTTGATCACTTTAGGCTTCTTCACATGCAAGATTGTTTCTTCAGTACCAGTCACTGGATTCACCCTCTTCACTTTCTTCGGATAGTGAGGCTTCCAGTGTTTGAAATCTTTTAATGCTTCATAGTTTATCAGACCCCACATAGGCACATCATTTTTCCTGATATGATAGTTTAGTGTTCTAACCTTTGACAACTCTTCCACATCCCACCATGGTAGAGACATGATATCATAAAGACGTTCAAAATACCGTACACCGTATTCTCGACGAATAGCATAAGCATTTACTTGAGGTAAGAATCCCCAGCTTATAATATCCCCCAGTGACACTTCCCTGTCTCTGCTATAATACATCAGTGGCCTCTTGAACTTTCTTTCATTAGTCTGTCTAAACCACTTCTTTCTTTCTTCCTTCTGAGCATCTTTCACAGTACCATCGAAATTCTTATCTTTAAGACATTCAGCCACTTTCCTCCTCAACTCATCTGCGTTTGCTTCATTGAAAAATTCAAACAATGTAGGAAAGTTCGATGTATCAACATTTTCAGAAGTTTCTTCATCAGTGCAATCCTCAACTTCAACTCTATCATAGTTGTCTGCCTCATCAACATATTTGTACTCATACTCAGGCTGTTGATTCATATCAAAAGCATTCAACTCTTCTTCAAAATCAAACTTGAAGTTAGGATCATCAATTTGTGTCATCTCGATAATATTAGCCATTGTGTATGTATGCCTGATTTCTCCTTCCTCTACCTCAGGCTCTAGACGCAGAATTAACTTTTCAACTTTGTCAACATTTTGATCATCAGTGTGCTCCCCCTCACCTGTTACATCCTCAGCTTCTTCATTCACATCATCATGTAAATAATCATCAACATTTTGTTCATTTGATTTCTCAGAAACTTTAACACCAGTAGCACCCTGATCATCGTCATTACCATCATCGTCATCATCACTACTACTTGCAGAGATTACGTCATCTGCATCATCTTCTTCATCTTCATCATCATCCTCTTCATCTTCATCCTCTTCATTATCACCAAGAATATCATCAATTTCAACATCAACATCGAATACACTAGAAACTGACGAATTTGGTAGAACATATAATACTGGTTCTACAATAGATTCAGTTACAACTATTGCCTTTTCAGAACCTTCAGAAACACCTTTAGCCTTATCTTTCATTTTAGCATCAACTGCAGCTAGACGTTCAGCTCTCAACTCTTCTACCTTAATTTCATCGAACTTTTGCTCAACAGACTTTCCAAGCAAATTTTCTAACACTTTGTTCATCATGTACATCTCGTGTTCTTTCTGTGCCTTAGCAGCTTCAAGCTCTTTGTTCTTCAATTTGAAATACTTGTTTTGTTCATCTCTGCGAGTTTTTTCTTCTAGTAATTCTGCAATTTGAACTTTTATTACATCAATTTCAGCTTCATCAGCTTCAATCTTTTTCAGCAACGCAAAGTTTTCAGCTTCCACAGATTTAACACGTTTTTCCAATTTCTTTTCACGATCAACCAATCTTTTGTTCTCAACCAATACTTCTTCAACTTTCTTTTCCAAACTATTAACTTGCACATCAGTTGCAAAATTAAAATCACCAATGTCTTCAAGTGCTATATTCTCCGGAATATTTGGAAAAGTTTTGTAACCCGAAGAACCAGGTGTAGTTTGAATAGGTGGTTGTGTGGATGGTGGTGTTTGAAAGATTTGTTGTGAAGTTAGAATAGGTTGTTCTTGGATTGGTGTTTGGTGTAGTGGTGATAAATGTGGTGGTGTTTGATGTAATGGTGATGGTTGTCTAGGAGATGATTGGTGAAGTGGTGATTGGATTGGTGATAATTGATGTTGTGGTTCAGGTTGTGGTGATGGTGATTTACTGGTTTCTTGGATAGGTTTCTTGTTCAACAAGATCTTCAATGTCTTTTTCACCTTTAGAGTAACAACTTTCTTTCTTGCACCAGCTTTCCTTTTACCACCTGATGATGGAGGTGTTTGAACATCTTCAATATTTTCTTGAGAAGGAATGTACACATCATCATCATCTTTACCACTCCTTTTTCTCTTTTTCTGTTTCTCTTTCTCTACAGCAGACATGACTTTCTTATAACGTTCAGTCTTATCAACTTCATCTTCAGAAGAACTTGTTGTACTTTTGTTAACATCATCACTTTCTTCATCACCAGCTGCTTCTTTCTTTTTAGAATTAAAATCAGTAAGAGATTTCAAAAACTTTGTAGACGCAAGAGACAAACGAACATCTCCTTCAACATTAATTTCAGTTTCAGCTTCAGCTTCAGCTTCTGATTCATCAACAAGCAATGTTTTAGCAGCTTTCTTTTGACGCTTTTTGGGTTGAGAAGACGAACCCTCTTCTACTTGTACTTTAGGAGTAGCTTTCCTGCCCCTCTTTTTCTTTTCTTTTAAGAACCAATCGTTTCGAGTTCCTTTGAATTCTTCAAGTATTTTTAATTCATCTGCATAGCTCTTCTCTTTCATTTCTTCCTCATTTCTCCAGTTCTGATGATTAACATGATCTGGATCTACATAATTCTTATCCTTGATGAAGCCAAAAAATTTAGTTTTAGTCTTTGGCTCTGGATGATTTGGATGATATCTAGCCAATTGTTTCAAAGAATCATTACTCATGTGAGATAGTACCAACAAATCATTGTTTTCATCTCTTTCAAGGTCAGGATATGCATGATCTAGCATCATTTGAACAAATCTTGGATACACCCAAGTCTTACTCTTTGACATAATGTTCTCAACCATATAATGAAACACGATCTTCGAAAAGTTATACTTCTTGTTCAATACGAGAGCTGTCACCATGTTCATTTGATAGTCTCTCATAGCATCATAACCTCCCTTACAATGACTTAGAGCCTGCAGCACCGAGTGAATAAGAAACTTGTATGGCTTTGTAAACTTTGATTTCAAGTAATTAGCACTGTTTAGAGCACCATTATAACCCATCCGCAGCATACAGCCTTTTACCATCCTCTCTGGATATTCTGATGGAGAGTTTACATCATCAGGAAAATCCAACACTTTACGGACAAGTGCTTCAGAAATAATAATCGGCTTTTCTTTGCCATTTAGCTCAACAACCGAATTGATCACTTTGCTCTCTTCATCATAAGTTGCCTTTTCCCAAAAACGTTTGATATGAGATCTAAACACCAGATGTTGATTCGTCAAAGCTTTCTGAATTGGCAACCTGCTCATAAACTCCAGAATACTCTTGAATTCGGACAGCTTTGGAATCTTATCCTCATCGAAATCACAACAACTGTTATGTAATGGATCAAAGATCACATTTGAAGCCTGAAAATCAACACAATACAAATAAATCAAATACTTTGAAAAATTTTATCCTCAAACATCATTCAAGCGAAATCACACATTATGTGAAATAACATTTTGAAGCAAAATCACTTGTTTTAAAATAAATGTCCATTTCAAACGGAAAAGCATTTTGAAGCGGAATACCCATTTTAAACAGAATCACATTTGAAACGGAATCATGAACAAATTTTCAAAACTTTTCTGATGATGAAATCAAACATCTGGGTTTGTTCTGTATAAGATTCCGAGCACAAAGGTGTGATTTTTATCCATTTTTATCAACAAAATCAGCCTATATCTAAGTCCGAAATACCTGTTCAACTTCATTCAAGTAGAACTACTAGATCTAGTTCAATCAAAACCCTAAAACCGTTCTACAACACATTCCGACCACACATATATGTTAATCGTTCATTTTTATCAACATTCAAACCCTAGATCTAAGATACGACTTCTGTTCATCGCCGACACAAGAAATCAGACAAATCTGGGTCAAATCGACCAAATATCTCACCTTTCCCATGATAATAGTTGTACCAACCAACTAAAATCAGGTAATCTAACAACAATCGGACAGAGTAACAGCTTAAAAACGAAGGTTTTGGGATTTCGCTTTGAAATCGCCGGAGAAGTGTTTTTGAAGCGAAATAAGAACAATGAACCTTTCAAGCGGAATACTCCCGCTATTTATAGACATTCTTATTCCACTTGAAAATGACACCAGTAAGTTCAAGCGGAATCACCACTCAAACGGAATCAGCATTTTCAAGCGGAATTACTTTTTCAAAATTTCAAATTTTTAACTTTCTCAGATTTTACCGACACACCCAGTTAACCAAGTCCAAGTTAATGACCTTGGTCAACTGTTCAGCCTACCAAGTCCAAGTTAATGACCTTGGTTGACCAGTTTATGAAATTTGCTGACTTTCTGAAACAATTTTTAGTTCAAGTTAATGAACTTTCACACTTTCAAGCAATTACCAATCATTTTTAGACTCTTCTGCTTACCCAACCCTCATGATCCAGACATGTTTAGCACATAAGACTTTGATCCTCTGATCTCCAACATCCGTTGTCGAAAAATAAGATGAAAAGCAAATCTTTTTGGAATTTTTGAGTATGATAAACAATAAACTGTACACACAATATTTTTTTGTGAGCGTGTTAGGGAATCATATCAGCTTCCGACTAGACACAAGTACCGTTAAGCTTCAATTACATTTTCAATATTAAACAATTTGCATTGATTGTCGATATACTGGTCCACTTAAATTTTCACACAATTTTCAATCTGTTCAGGATACGTATTTAGTGTTTTAAAGCTTAACTTTTACATGTGTACCACCTCAGAATATACTCCCGTATCCAGATCCCAATATTCAGTCTTACATGTGAGTATACCTAGATGATATCTGTAAGGGGTTAAATTGCGATACCGTGAGAGCTCAGGTCAGAACTTCCGTTCAGCAGAGAGATGACGGTTCGACTTTTGGTGGGTTCCCTTTAGAGAATCTTTTTTACAACAGCACATGATTAGCATTTTCAATGTTTCATCATTTTTTATGCTGAGGGGGGGGGGGCTTTAATTTCAAGCAGCGTAAAGTATTCTCCGGGGACTAGGCCATTGCTTCCGCAAAATCAGAAGTCCTGGGATAATACCCCAGATATCACTAAGCATAAAGACCTAGTATCTCAGAAAGAGGGACCTTTCAAACAAGATTTTGGGGGTTACCCATATATCCGAGAGATGTTCCCCACATAAAAGCAAGAAATTTTATGTTTATATCCCGAACAAACCTACTGAATGTGTAAAAACCTATCGGCATATCATCTGCAAGACTGCTTAACACATTTTTTACTTTACATTTCTTTAGCGTACTGCACCTGTCTAGCTGATGTACTATCATTTCCCCTTTTTACACAAACTCATTTTTACTTTTTCAAATATTTTTGGATTTTGTAATTTTATCATGTTTTTGTATTTTTCTGCAAACTTTCTCCCCCTAAAAACAAAAACATATTTTTGTGTTTTTGGTTTTATCAAAAGCAGAAAATAAACTGTACAAAAAATTGACAACATAACGTGGATCACATCAGGTCGCCGTCCTCCTCGGCTTCACATTCAATTACCCTCCTAGAAAACAGATTTTTCATCCCATTTAATTTCAAAAAATAGTAAAATCTCTTTCTATCAAAAGGTTTTGTATAAAAATCAGCCTTCTGTTCATCGGTGTGTATATGTTCTATTCGGATCAACTTCTTCTCGTAACAATCACGGATGAAGTGATGCCGAATTTCAATATGTTTAGTTTTCGAGTGGTGAACCGGGTTTTTCGTTATGTTAATAGCCGCTTCATTGTCCACAAAAATCGGCGTGTCCAAGAACTGTAAACCAAAGTCTCGCATCTGCTGTTGGATCCAAAGGATCTGAGAGCAACAGCTTGAGGCCGAAATGTATTCAGCCTCGCAAGTAGAGAGCACTACTGAGGTTTGTTTCTTGCACTGCCAAGTGACTAATCGAGTTCCGAAGAACTGACAGCCTGCAGTGGTGGACTTAGCGTTTTGCTTGCAACTACCAAAGTCCGAATCAGCAAAACCTGTGAGTGAGAAATCGCCAGACTTAGGATACCACAAGCCGATGCTTGGGCAACCTTTCAAATACCGTAAAATGCGTTTCACGATCGTCAAGTGTGACTGGCGTGGGCTAGACTGATATCGGGCGCACAAACACGTCGGATACATGATGTCTGGGCGGGAAGCAGTAAGATACATCAAAGATCTAATCATTGACCGATATAGTGTCTCTTCCACTTTCTCTCCACTCTCGTCTGGGCAAATCCCATGATTCTGAGCTAGGGGGGTTGATGCTGGACTGGACTGAGCCATGTTGAACTTCTCCAGAACATCGTTCACGTACTTTGTTTGATGAATGAAGATTCCTTCGGGCATTTGCTCGACCTGTAGCCCTAGGAAGAACTTCATCTCCCCCATCGAACTCATCTCAAACTTCTTTTTCATCACATTCTCAAAATCTTTACACAGCTCGTCATTTGTCGATCCAAAGATGATATCATCGACGTAAATTTGCACAATCAAAAGATGCCCTGCAACCTCTTTGATAAACAACGTACTATCAACTGTCCCTCTGCTAAACCCGTTGGCCAGCAAATGTTGGGAAAGCGTCTCATACCAGGCTCTCGAGGCCTGGTGTAATCCGTAGAGCGCTTTGTCAAGAAGATAGACTTTGTTTTTGTGTACTGGATCGGTGAACCCTGGCGGTTGACCAACGTACACTTCTTCTTTGATTTTTCCATACAGGAATGCAGATTTCACATCAAGTTGGTAGACTTTGAATCCTTTCCACGACGCGAACGCCAGGAAGATCCTAATCGCCTCAAGTCTAGCAACAGGCGCATACACCTCTGTAAAGTCAATGCCTTCTTGCTGACTGAATCCCTGTACTACCAATCGTGCTTTGTTTCGAACAACGACTCCTCTATCATCTCTTTGGCACTTGAATACCCACTTTGTCTTTATCAGCTTCTGGTTTTCAGGAAGGTCTACAAATCTCCAGACTCCCAACTTTTCAAACTGCTGCAGCTCTTCCTGCATAGCGTTCACCCAGCTGTCTTCAGTCAAAGCTTCTTTATATGTTCTGGGTTCAATCTGCGAGATAAAACATTTAAGTGAAAATTCTTCCTGTAAAGGAGCAATAGAAGTATAAAAACAAGTAAGTGCTCTGTTGATCTGATCTCTCGTCTTTACTCCGCTCTGAAGATCACCAATAATCTACTCTGAAGGATGATAAGACAAAGTTCTTGGCATTGCAGTGTCAAGCACAACAACTTCCGATTGCAAGTTCGTGATATCTTGATCACCGGTGTGATCCTCAGCTTCTGTCGATGCAACATTTGGTTCCTCGTCAAAAATCGGATTGATCAAATGATGGAGCTGGTTCCTCTGGTGGTTCGTGAGCTGTTCCACTCGGACCTGCCTCGTGATCGTTTGTACCAGTTGTAGGAATGTTTGTTCCCATATCAGGCTGAGAAACTACCAACGGTCTTGGCACCAGATCTTGAACCATGGATTGTTACTGTTGGTATAAGTAAGCAAGTTCCTCTTCACTCGGCTCTGTCGGCAGTTGGAAAGACTCCCAGAGTTTGTCGTAATCGAACAACAATCTTTGTCCGGGAAGTTGTGGTGGATCAGTATGTTTCTGACAATCCACATGCTGAACTTGAATTATCTTCCCTAGGCATGGTACGAACACTCTCTTCAGCGGGCTCGCATATCCTACAAAGAAACCATCATTACTTTTAGCACCAAATTTGCCATCTTCATCTATAAAAGTACACGGAGATCCAAACGGTTCCAAAAACTTCAAGTTTGGTTTGTAACGATGAAGAAGTTCAAAACACGTTTTCTTGTATTTCTTCACTGTTAGAACGCGGTTCAATGTATAGCAAGCTGCTGCAACTGCTTCACTCCAGAAAAATATTGGCAACTTGGAATCGGCGAGCATTGTTTGAGCTGTTTCAATCAAGGTACGATTCTTTCTTTCAGCTACACCGTTCTGCTGTGGAGTGTATGGTGCACTGAGTTCATGAAAAATCCCTTTTTCATTACAGAACTCGAGCATTCGATTATTCTTGAACTCCGTTCCATTATCGCTTCTTATTCTTCTGATCGACAGCTTATACAGTGTTTCCATATTCTTGAATAAAATCATCAGCGACTCAAATGTTTGGTCTTTTCTTTCCATGCACACTACCCACGAAAACCTTGTGAAGTCATCAGTAACCACAAGACAGTATAAGTCTCCGCTAACACTTTTTACATTGACTGGCCCGAACAAATCCATGTGCAACCTTTCAAGCGGGACTCTGATTGAATTCAACAACTTCTGTGGATGCGACTTCTTCGTATGTTTTCCTTTCTTGCACTCTACACAATCATCATTTAAATGAAAACTTTTAAGATTCACACCTTCAACTAAATCATTGTGTACAAGAAAGTTCATTTTACGCACATGAATGTGGCCCATCTTTCGATGCCACATTTTCGACTCTTTTTCAGTCGCTTTGGTTTTTGACACAAAACATTGTTTCTGATGATCTGTTGGTGTTGCGACACTCATATCAAGAATATATAAATCATTTTCTCGTGGAGCTCACAACAACACCATCTCCTCAGGAATTTTGAAACCAGGTTTTAAGACTAAACATTCATTTTTAGTGAAATGTACTGTAAAAGACTTGTCACAGATCCGTGAGATACTCAACAGATTGTTTTCAAGTTCAATTATATAGTTCACTTTATCAAACGAAATGACTCCATTCGTTAGAGTCCCTTGACCAACAATCCTTCCTCCCTGATTCCCAGCAAATCCCACGTATCCACCATTTAAAGATTTAACGTCATAAAGTAATGCTAGCATTCCGGTCATGTGTCTTGACGCTCCACTGTCCATTATCCACTTCGAGATGAACGACTTCGGAAGCCCCTGCAAACATCACAGACAATTTATTCAAATAATGAGGCCCATGATTTCTTAACAGTTGAAACACTACCAAACACAAGATCACAATCCACTTCAACTTTCGGAATACTAAAAATGACATTTGGGATCACAGGTTTAGATTTTGGCTTTGACTTTCCCTCTTTGATTGGAGGAAATTTCTCAAGCAACTTATCAAGTTCAATTTCAAGCTTTTCCACATCATCTTTAAAAACCTTTGGTTCCGTTTTCAAAACACTTTCCATCTTTTTCTCTTCAACTGACGATTTTGGTTTTGCAACCCATGATTGATTCTCAAAAACTTTCATTTTTGGATAAATCTTTGAAGCCTTTTGGACTTTCAAAGATTCGCCAACCTCAAAAGTTGATTTTGACTTTTCTTCGGGCTTCAGAGATTCACCTCTTTTCAAAATACGAACTGGTGAAATCATTGGTTTTTTACCCTTGTTATCAGTTGGAGTTTTAGGTCTGGGTTTTTGCAAAACAGGTTTTTCAAAGACTTTCATGCATTGTTTGGCCATATGACCAATCTCATTGCAGCGATAACAAACTCTTTTGTCATATTCGACAAAAGTTAATTTGTACGACTCTTCTTTCAGCTTCTTCGCTGCATTGAAATCATCAATGGCTTTTTAACTGAAAATATACTCTTTTTCAGCATCAACACTTGGACCAACAACAAAAACATCACTCATTGTTTCCTTTGGCTTAACATTCTTCTTGGCCATTTTCTTTTCAAATCCAATCCCTTTGTTTTTAAAATTGTTTCCATTTCTCTTGTTGTTACCACCATTTCCCTCCCACTCTTTCTTTCCTGAGTTGTTAGATTGTGACTTAACAAAAGACTTTTTGGATTTTGAAAAGAACTCTTTGTTGTTCACCTCAGAAATGTCAATTTCGACCAATTTAAACACCTTTTCAACATTCTCAATTCTAGCATTTTGGAGCGGATACTCAAAATCAGAATAAAGCTTGTCAGTTCCAATCATTGTGTAAACCACAATGATCGGATCATCATTCGTGACTTTGTCTGATTTTGGTATGAATCTGTCTAAGAAGTTACCATCTTCTTCAGACTCAGACATTGAGTTCTCAAAATGAGTTTTCACAATCTCAGACTCCAAGTTATCACTCTCTTCGTCTAACACTTGGTCAACAACGGTCTTGATAACCTGTGACTCATTGTCAGTGTCGGACGGAGAGAATGTAACATCAATACTTTCAGGTAACTCATTCTCAATGGTTTTCAGTTTGAGGTTCAAAGCAGCTTCCACCCCATCTGGATACTTTTGAGTGTAATGATTCCACATTGGGGGTGGAACACGGTTAAAGACAGGTGTTGCATTTGGTTGTTGTGGGACAATCTGTTCAATTACATATGAAGATGCAACATAACTCATCAACTTCTTATCAATTCTTTCTTTCTCAATTTTTGTTAACTCCAATTCATTTTTCAATGAAGCAATCGTGTCCAAATGAAAGTTGATTTCTACTTGTTTATAAAAAACTGTTGATTTTAACAATTTTGTGGCTTTGTCGTTTTCAAGACTCTCCTTTTGAATCATTTTGATAGATTTAGCCAACTTGTCATATGCTTCTTTTACTTCACTCAGATCAAATTTAACCTCATCAGTGTATTGTTTCAATTCCTGAAACTTTTTGTCTTTTTCAAGAGATTCCATGCATGGTTTTGAACAGTTTTTGCAAGAAGTTTCAGAGATTGAATCAATCTTTTCAACAAACTTTTCCCCTTGCTCAAAATCAACATCCTGCTTACCGACATTATCAGACTCTGACTCAGACACTCCTTCTGTTTTGATCTCCTCACTTTCGGATTTCTCGTCAGACTCCTTTTGACCTAACTCTGTTTTGACCGACTCAGTATCAACAGACTTTGTATCAACAGACTCTGGTTTTACAGATTCTGTGTCCACCTCTTTCAGCTTTGCCATTAAAGCTTTGTCAGCAATCTCTTTCAGTGTTTCTTCAGTCATTTCTTTTGAGACATCAATTATCTCTTCAACAAAATCTTTCTTAACATCATACTGTAAGCAAGATCATGTTGTTGGCTCACTGAAATAACCTGCAAAAGAATTAAACACATTAGGAGGCATAATTGATTTTAAAGAACTAGCTAAAACCTCCTGTTCGGACTGATAATAGTAGACTTCTGCAGCAATTTCTTCGAGATCAACCGAACTTTCTTCAGATACATCTTCACTAACAACCTCTGTTTCAACAACACTCTCCGGAACGTCTATAATCTCAGCCATCATTGCTCTACCTTCACTGCCCGGAATATATTTTTCCCAACTGAACCCTTCAGCTACCTTCTCATCATCTTGGTTGACAATAAGAGCTTTTTCTGGCTTATTTTCAATCTGAGATCTTTGAACGACAGGTTGTTGATTTGTCTTGTGATAGATCGCCTGTCTGTAGTAATCGTTGGTAAAAGGATTCTGATGGTTATTGACCTCTCTATTCGGACACTCCCTTTTAAAATGACCATTCTCTTTACACCTGAAACAAGTCACTTTGGACTTATCAAAGCCAAGCTTTTGATCCGGACCTGACAAACTGTTTCGGCCCGTAATTTCCATAAACCTTTGGGCTCTTCTAACCAAACTAGCCATTCCCCACTTGATATCAATCAATTCTAACTCCTCTGGATCGATTTGATCGTAATCCTCCTTTGTCATATCTGGATTACTGATCCTCCTAGCTACCAAACTCTCATATGACTCAAGAACGGAGATAACAGTGCAATGTGTTGCTTTGCAGCTGCTTCTGTAAACTCTTGTCCATTTTTGATGTTTACAGCAATGTTACACTGTATCCCAGAAACATAACCTTGATTTTTTGAGCTTGATGAGCTTTGTGGAGACATTTGTTCTGAAGTCTTGGGATTCGGCTCATAACTTGTAAACGGTGAAGGCTTGTTGTTGCTTGATGTACTAGACGAAGCACCGGATGTTAAATCTACACTAAACCCTGTTTGAATCTTCGGGATTAGATTCATTGTTGCCGGAGAACTGCCTTTGTAATATAGTGAAACATCCTGTTGAACATTTGCAGAATTCATCTTTCTGATCTTCACTAGTTCAAGCTCATGTGCCTCGATCTTCTCAATGAACGCACTAAGGTTGAGATTAACATAATCTGAATTGTTTTTCATCACCAGCAAATAAGTACCCCATTCATCGTATGGCAATGCATCTGCCAATTTCTCGATCCACTCCTCATTAGTCTTGGTTATTTCCAATCTCCCCATCTCCACAACTAGATGGCAGTATCTTTCAATCAATTGTTTTGTTGTTTCACCCTTTATACCAGTGAAGATGTCAAACTCTTTCTTTATCAAAGCCTTTTTGCTTTTGATCCTGGACACACTCCCGATAAACTTTACTCTAAACGACTGCCAAATGGATTATGAATTATCCTCATGCTGCAACAATACCAAGATATCTTCTTTAATGGCCTGTTGTAGAATACTCATCATCTTCTTCTCTGCCTTAAAATCTTCTTGTTCAGTTTGTGTCAAACTGCCAATCGACTTCACAAGATTTAAACCATCTTTCGGAGGAACATATTTCGATTCAATCTTCATCCAGCATTCAAAGTGATTTGCTTGAACCCATGTCTTAAACCTTCCAGACCAACTCGAATACTCGTCAATATTCATCAACCTAGGAGGTTTCTGCATCGTCCCAAGTTCATTCTCCATATTCACATTTTGCACAATACTGGCCGGGTTTTGTGCTGCTGTCATTCCCCCACCGGCAAAGAAGTAATAAAAATCTTGATTGTCCATTTTACGAAATCAGTTTACGGAAAAAATTTTCAAGGTTTGAAAACTGGTTATTTTTAAGTGAAAACACTTTCTACACACAATGAACTTCAAACGAAATACGAATGAAATGGACTTTCACAACAAACACATGCTTTCAAGCGAAATTAGATTTCAAGCTGAATCAGCACTTTCAAGCGAAATCAAGTGATTTTCAAGCGGAATTACCTTCTCAAGCGGAATCAGTTGTATTTCAAGCGGAATCACTTATTTCCAAGCGGAATCACTTATTTCGCTTGAAATTACCACAATTTTTCAAGCGGAATCAGATGGTTCATTCAAGCGAAATTAAGTTTTTAGTCCGAATTTTGATCTGATTCTCTCAAGGATTTGTTAAAACAGTGTTTCACACACAATATCAGAAAATCAGTCCATTTTGTCCGTTAAATTGTCCAGAAGTCCAATAAAATGTTGAAAAAGGCACTGATTCAAGTGTATTGACTCATAACCGGCTCTGATACCAATTGTAGGATCGTTTTACCGACCAAGTGAGTCAATCAGAGGCAATACACACTGTTTGAAAGGCGGAAACTAACAAACAGAGTAGAATCAGTGAAGAATGAAGTAGAAAACAGAGTATATCACTTTAACACATGTTTCACATTAATATTTCACTAGAAAATCCGGCAGCACTTCGGTATACAACTTGTGATTCCGTGCCAAATGAGAAACAAGACTAGCCTATATATAGGCATATGATTTCGCTTGAAATGACACATGTCATTTCAAGCGGAATTACAACTTCTGATTTCGCTTGAAATGACCAAGTGTCATTTCAAGCGGAATTACATCAAAATTCATAAAATTACACTTTAGACCCCTGTAAACCCTATACAAACATGACCTAGACTTAAGACGTAGGCTATAGACATTATGCACCAACAGTTTGGATTCTTCCTATGTCGTGCCACATGTTAATGGCCTTGCAACCCATTAACAACCTTGATACATACATGATTACTTGAGTTATACAAATTACATACCATGTTTTTCATACAAAGTATACAAACGTTCAATACAAGAACTGCATGAATTCACACCAACATTATGTTGACGTTTTTCCAAAAACTCACATGTATTTCAGGTAACTAAAGTGGATGTGCGCGCGGTCTTACTCATGCTCTTGGATGTTGTTTATGTTTATCCTTAAATAAAGTTGTAAACTTTTCAGACAAAATGTTGTCTTGTGATGTAAACACTTAAATAATGTTTTCAGTTATGTAATGTATGGCATTTGGAGTTATTTTTACGAGCATGTAGTATGTTTACCATTCGTATGCAATGAGAACCTTTCATGATCACACCTCGTGCTTCCGCCTTAGAAAGGGGTGTGACAGAATGAAGAACAAGTCTTCGCGGCCCGCGAGAGACTATAAAATTTGATTTGTATTTAATTTTTAATTATGTAAGGTATTTTGGGCTTGGTTTTCGTATACGGGGTTCATTTTAAGACATATAGGGACATTCTAATTATATTAGGGGTGTCAGAAATATTTTAGGAGGGTTGTTATATCCTCCCTACCTTGTTTTAGAACTCGTCCTCGAGGTCTACTCGAATAAGTGCGGATATTTCCTTTGCATCTCTGATTCAAACTCCCGAGTGTACTCTGGTCCTCTCTTGGAATCCTACTTCACTTTGACTAGAACTAATCTCTTGTGCTTGAGATTCTTAACCTTCCTGTCTTCAATTTGTAGAGGCTTCTCTATAAACTTTAGCTCTTCATTTACCTCTATATCTTTAAGAGGTATTATTAACGATTCATCGGCTAAACACCTTTTGAGATTGCATACATGAAATACATCATGTATTCCAGCCATTCCTTCTGGCAGTTGTAGCTGATAAGCTACATTTCCTATTCTTCTAATAATCTCAAAAGGTCCAATATACCTAGGGCTTAGCTTTCCTCTTTTGATGAATCTGACAACTCCCTTCCAAGGTGAGACTTTTAATAACACCTTATCTCCTACTTGAAATTCCAATGGCTTTCGCCTGTTATCAGCATAATTCTTTTGTCGACCGCGTGCTGCTTTCAGTCGTTCTTTGACTTGAACAATCTTGTCGGTTGTTTCTTGCACTATCTCTGGTCCAGATAATTGCTTTTCTCCAATTTCTGCCCAACAGACTGGGGTTCGGCACTTTCGTCCATAGAGTGCTTCGAATGGTGCAGCATTGATATTGGTATGATAACTGTTATTGTAAGAAAATTCGATTAATGGTAAGCGGTCATCCCAATTACCTCCAAAGTCAATTACACAAGCTCTATGCATATCTTCCATTGTTTGAATTGTCCTTTCGCTTTCTCCGTCCGTTTGAGGATGATAAGCGGTGCTTAGATTTAGCTTGGTTCCCATAGCTTTTTGGAAACTTGTCACAAAATTAGAGGTAAAACGACTATCTCTATCAGAAATAATTGATAAAGGAATCCCATGTAATGAAACTATTTCATTTACATATAATTTAGCTAATTGTTCCATACTGAAAGTCTCCTTCATGGGTAGGAAATGAGCTGACTTAGTTAGCTTGTCTACAATCACCCAGATTGTATTATTACCTTTTCTTGTTTTGGGTAATTTAGTAACAAAATCCATTGTTATCAATTCCCATTTCCAAACTGGCATTTCTAACTGTTGCAACAAACCGGAGGGTTTCTGATGTTCAGCTTTAACCTGTGAATAGGTTAGACACTTGGCAACATAAGCCGATACATCTTATCACTTCCAGGATGCATCGTATACTTAGACTTATGGGCTTCTTCTAATATGCGGTGACGTAGGTTTCCTAATTTGGGTATCCACATTCTTTTCTTATGAAATTTCCAAATTCCATCTGTTCCTTGTTCTAATTCCTTAATAATTCCTTTCAGTTTCTCAGTATCGTCCTTGATTACTGATTCTTGTGCTTTTCTAATCTGTTCATTTAAATCTACTTGTAGATTTAATTTAAGAGAACGTACCCTTTTTGGCTTCTCATGATACTTTCGACTTAAAGCATCGGCTACTACATTTGCCTTTCCTGCATGATACTGGATATTACAATCATAATCGCTAAGAAATTCCATCCAGCGTCTTTGTCTCATATTCAACTCCTTTTTTCCGAAAACATACCTTAAACTCTTATGATCTGTGCAAATGGTAAACTTACTACCGTAAAGGTAATGTCTCCAAATTTTCTGGGCAAAAATTATAGCTCCTAATTCTAAATCATGGGTTGAATAATTCTCTTCATGATTCTTAAGTTGTCTAGAGGCGTAAGCTATAAGCTTTTGGTGTTGCATCAACACACATCCATACCCTAATTTGGAAGCGTCACAATAGACTACAAAATCTTCTGTTCCTTCTGGTAACGCGAGTATGGGTGCGTTGGTTAATCTTTTCTTAAGAATTCTAAAGGCTTCTTCTTGTTTTGGTTCCCAATCAAACTTAACAGATTTACAGGTTAACATAGTTAAGGGAATGGCTATTCTAGAAAAATCTCGAATAAATCTTCTATAATAACCGGCCAATCCTAAGAAACTTCTAACCTATGTTGGTGACTCTGGGGTTTTCCATTTAGTAATTGCCTCGATCTTTGTGGAATCCACATGAATCCCTTCATGATAGACTAAATGTCCAAGAAACTGCACTTCTTTTAACCAGAATTCACATTTCGAAAATTTAGCATAAAGCTTTTCTTTTCTCAGCAAATTTAAAAGTGTATGAAGATGCGCCGCATGTTCCTTTTCACTTTTAGAGTAAATCAGAATATCATCTATAAAGACAATTATGAATTTATCCAAATATGGCTTACATATTCGATTCATCATGTCCATAAATGCGGCTGGGGCATTAGTTAGACCAAATGGCATGACAGTAAATTCATAATGGCCATACCTTGTTCTAAAAACGGTCGTAGGAATATCCTCTTCCTGTACCTTTAATTGATGATATCCTGAGCGTAAATCGATCTTTGAGAAAAATCGAGCTCCTTGCAGTTGATCAAATAGATCATCGATTCTCGGTAATGGGTACCGATTCTTAATCGTGACTTTATTTAATTCACGGTAATCAATGCACATACGCATCGATCCGTCTTTCTTTTTGACGAATAAGATTGGCGCTCCCCATGGCGATGAACTTGGCTGTATGAATCATTTTTCTAGCAGTTCGTCTAACTGTTTCTTTAACTCTTGCATTTCTGTTGGTGCCAAGCGATAGGGTGCTTTGGCAATTAGTGTTGTTCCTGGTAGCAGATGAATTCTGAATTCAACTTCCCTGTCTGGTGGTAGCCTTGGTAATTCTTCTGGGAATACATCTGAAAATTGAGATACTACAGGGATATCTTTTAATTCTTTTCCTTTAATGTTAATGATTATGGAAATCATATACACTATTGATCATTTCCTAGCATAACTTGCTGTTTTCATCACAGAGATGAATTTTATGGATCTAGTTGGCTTGTCTCCTTTAATTGTGATCTTTTCACCTTTTGGTGAATTTACTTGTATTGACTTTTGATCACATAAAATACTGGCTTTATTGGCTATTAACCAATCCATTCCTAATACAACATCAAATCCTGCCAGATTTATTGGGTAAAGATTTGCAATAAACTTTTGATTTAAAATTTTTATTCTTGCTCCCTGTAAGATTTCGGTAATCTTAATGGTCTCTCCATTTGCTGTCTCTACTAGACATTCTTGTGGGAGTTTAGTTAATGGTTGATTGAGAAGTTTGCAAAATGAAGTATTAATAAAACTTTGGTTCGCACTAGAGTCAAAAAATACTTTATCAAAAACATCATTAACTAAAAACGTACCGGCTATCATGTCCGGAATTATCTTGGCTTCTTCTGCATTCAGAACAAATGCTCTAGTTTTTTTAGTAGTCTTGTTGTTTGTAGCTGGAGCCAGTTTTGGGCAGTTCGTCCTGATATGTCCTTTTTCTCCACAATTGAAGCATACTCCATTACTGGGTTTCTTCCTGCAGTTTTCTTCTTTGTGTCCCAGTATCTTGCAAAAGTCGCAGTAGGTGGAGCATTTTCCTTAATGCTTCTTCTTACAGGCTTTGCCGTAAGGTGTAGAGGTAGAACCTATATTTTTTCCATGGTTGGAATTACCGTAGCGAAATTCCTGGGTAAGCCTTTGAGCTAGGTTCCTCCTTTGGTCCTCTTCTAATGTACGTACTAACTCATCAGTCAAGGTGTTTGCTAGTTCTACAGCTTCTTCTATAGTTTGGGGTATTGCTGCCTTGACTACATGCCTAATCTCGCTTATTAATCCCCATATGTAACGGGAGATTAATACTGGTTCTGGTGATGCGAGGGTTGGCACTATCCTAGCATATTCGAAGAATAGTGTAGTGTAACCTTTACTATCCACTTCAGTCATTCTAAGGTTTAGGAACTTATTTGCTATATGTTCCTTTTCATTGGGAGGGCAAAATTTCCTTTCCACCATGTTTTTAAATTCCTCCCGTTCCATATTATAAATCCTGTCACTTCTCCTAGATTGGAGGATAGTGTTCCACCATTCTAAAGCCGAGTTCCTAAACAGATTGGAGGCAAACATTATCTTATCCTCTTCTGCGCACTTTCTTATTTTTAAGACTGCCTCAGTCTTTTCTATCCAGCGTAGAGCTGCAATGGCCCCTTCATTGCCCGAGAATTCCATTGGTTTACAAGACCAGAATTCTTTATAAGAACAACCATAAGACATGGTTCTTCTTCTTTTGGGAATGGGCACTTGAAGTATGGGTCCATTGTTTACGCTGTTTTCTGGTTCAGTAGGTCGTTTACTGCCATGATTACTTTTATTATCAGCTCCCCTAACCGTTTGGATAATATATGGCATTGCGTCTATAATTCCTTGTGCCACTATGTGTTGGATGGCACTGTTATCCACTTGGTTTCCATTATTATTGTTATTCTGGTTATCGTTATTCTGGTTTTCCTGGTTCACTTCGTTGTCCATCTGAATTTTAAACATTTACCACATATTAATATCACAAAATAGTATTTAATGCAAACAATCACGTAACAAGCATATTGATCAAAATCGTCGAACATTGCGACTTACTCTTTTTTTATATTATGCGTCTAATACAAACTGGAACTGAAATTTAAAATTACAATACTATTAGGCATCCGTAGCTATTGTCTAGATTTTTTTTTCAAATATATACACATATTATATATATATTATTATTTTATTATTATTATTATTAATATTACTGGTATGGGTTCATCCAGAACTCCATATTACGCTCATCATACTTCCAGACGAGTCGTTCTCCTATCTGCCTCATCCTCTCACTTCCTTCTAAAATATCCTCACCAAAGGTTCGGAGCTCTTGCACATTTTCAGCGCTCATTGGTGGTGCAGGGGCTGGTACTGGGTTTGGGAACTGGGGCATGGGTTCTTGGTAAGGATAAGGGTTCTCTCGAATTTCCCTGATGTATTGGTCAGTATCATAGTAGGGATCTAGAGGGTCCAGGTCTGGGTAAGCTGCTATGTTTGGCATGGGTTCGTCTTCTGGTATTGGGTAGCGTTGCTGGTAATCCCTATGGTCATTAAACCATGGGTCGTAGTCTGGGTCTGAGGGATGGGGTGCTGGTATCCTAGGTATCTCAGCTGGGTCAAAGTCAGGCATTGGGATTTGGTTTTCTAGGTCGGCTTCAATTTCCATTGGCTGTGTGGGAAACAGTGGTAATGGCTGGGGTGCTATGAATTGCTCTAGATTAGGGTCTGCAGCTGTAGTTGCAAGGATATGAAAATTTGCTAGACTCCTATTGAGCATATCCTGAGTGTGGGCATCTGTTTCTCTCTTAACGCCTGCTAAAGTTCGCTGCCGTTGTAACTTTTTCATCCTTTTTCTACGTTCATGCGCTCCTCTGCTGAACCATCCTCTCTTTTTGGGAGGGAATGGCTCTTCAGATTGGGCCTTGAACACGAATATCCCATCTTCATTGTCAGCCGAATACCCTGAGAGGGATGGCTGTGAAGAGGTGCCTTCGTCCCTAGGTGAGTTGGACAACTGACGGTAAGCATCTGAAGGTCCTTGGTCGCTCATACTGTAAACTAACAAATTGTCAAATAACACACAACAATAATATACAGATATGCACGTAGTTTCGTAATAATTTCCTAACATATTGAATAATATTTTGGTGTCAGCAGAACACTCCTGTGGCTGAATCAGTGGCTTAGCTCTAATACCACCTTCTGTCGCAACCCCCGTCCCCTAACTAACCGGGAACGGGCGGCCGCGGCCAGTTTCAGTGGTATCGGTATTTATCCGTTTGGCAGCGGAATTTACATCAGGACCGTAGTTAGGAAATATTTTATCAGAGTAAAATACCACATTCTTATAATATTAAACACATGGGAAAATCCCAAGTTTCAAATACACACATTTTCATAGGGGTAAACCCTATTTTATTTAAATAAAACATCTCTTTATTTAGGTAACTTTTATGGCCACGTTTCCAAGCCTTTAGTGCTGTCCAGCTGGCTTCTACTTGGCTTTCACATTTTGTTACCTGAAACGCGTTTAAAAACATTTTGTCAGTGGGAAATACTGGTGAGTGAATCCCAGTTTAATCAAGACAGGTAAAACCGTTTTACAGTATTGAGTGCGGTCGCGGAATTACATTTGTTTCCATCTACTTTAATTACCACCCACGGTACTGTCATCCCGACTTGTGGTCATGTTACTACTCACAGTGTAGTAACAAATTTTGTATACAAAACCCAACATACCGACGATAATTGTAGAATACAAATACTAAATCACTGCTTAATTATAATTTAAAACATTGAGGTTTTGTAAAAACAGTTTACAAAAAGGTTTACAAAAAGGAGATTACTCACATTGCTGTCTTAGGGTTTTCCTTTAAGATTTCCTGGTGATTATCTATTAATTACACAATGCACACGCGTTAGTATAATAACCCAATATTTACATTAGTAATACTCTCCCCGAGACAGAATTCCAACGACTACGTCGGGCAGAACCCCGACAGCTGTTACGGAATCCTAGATCAATCGGGCAGTGTATCTAATACGTAACCGGGGGTTAAAATACTTACAACGGGGCAGAACTTCGTTAATTAGGGGGTATAATACCCGATTATAATGCCTACTATTCATTAATTTTGAGAGAGAAAGTGAATGTGAGCGTCGGAAAATGAAATCTGATCGATCTTATTTATAGGGCTGGAACAGGGGTTCCTCGCGGCCCGCCTAAGCCGAAGGTAACACCTTCACGGCCCGCAACGTAGGCCGGGTAGGCCCTAGCTTGGCCCGGTCACCGCTCTAGCCTCGACACGTGTTGACACATGGCGACTTCCGGGTTATGCCGCCGCATGTCCCCTCACTCGCGGCCCGCGTAGAATGAAGAACAAGTCTTCGCGGCCCGAGAGAGACTATAAAATATGATTTTTATTTAATTTTTAATTATGTAAGGTATTTTGGGCTTGGTTTTCATATACGGGGTTCATTTTAAGACGTATGGGGACATTCTAATTATATTAGGGGTGTCGGAAATATTTTAGGAGGGTTGTTATAAAACTCATCGAAGTTAAAACCCCTTAGTAAGATGATCACCAGCCAAGGAGATATAGACTATGGATTGCCTGAAAAAGTGTCGTTACTTAAAGCATCCAAGTGTCTGAAAGGTGGATGTGTCATTTACATGGCATAGGTGATGGTAGATGAACCGAAGCCCATGATTGAAGATATTTCTATCATCTTCGAGTACCCCAATGTCTTCCCCAAAGAACTACCTGGATTATGAACTGGGAAGCGCCTAAGACACCCTCTAAGATCCGTAGTTTCTTAGGATTGGCTGGTTATTATAGCAGGTTCATTGAGAACCTTTCGAGGATAGCCACTCCATTAACTACCTTGATCCGTAAGAATGTTAAGTTCAACTGGGGTCCGAAGCAACAGGAATCCTATGAGATTCTGAAGCACAAGTTGAGCAACGCTCCAGTGCTAACTCTGCCTGAGGGCATTGAGGATTTTGTTGTCTACTGCGATGCTTCGCACACTGGCATGAGCTGTGTGCTTATGCAGAGAGGCAAGGTGATTACCTACGCATCGTGACAACTCAAAGTGCTTGTAAGGAATTACACCACCCACGACTTGGAGTTGGGTTCCGTTGTATTTGCACTTAAATTATGGAGACACTATTTATATGGAACGAAGTGTATTATATACACTAATCATAAGAGTCTTCAACATCTGTTTAATTAGAAAGATCTGAACATGAGACAACATCATTGGATGGAAACATTGAATGATTATGATTGCGAGATTCGCTATCATCCCAACAAAACAAATGTAGTTGCAGATGCTCTTAGTTGCAAAGAAAGGGTTAAACCTATATGAATTAACGCCAAGAGCATCGAGCTCAGAAACAGCTTGAATGAGAGGCTACTGGATGCACAGAAACAAGCCCTGTTGGAGGCTAACCTTCCTAGTGAAGGATTAGGTGGAACTGTTGACCAGTTGTCACCTGGGAATGATAGAATTCTTAGATTCAATGTGAACATGCGTGTTAGGATCGATTCTGATACATCGTTGATTGCGTAGATCTCGTATCTTGTGCGGAATCCAAGTATGAGAGTGGATCAGACAAGAATAAGCTAATTAACAATGTTTTCTATTGATTGATATTCAGTACAATACCACGAAAACAAAAGGATAGAGTAACAGCTCTCAAATCCTCAAAGATACCATTGAACAAGACCTAAACACCTATATATAGTGATTGTTCATCCGCGCAAACCACACACATGAACCCATGCAGGTTCGTGCGAACCTGTAACTACGGATCAGCATAAGTATGCGCGAATGAACTTTGTACATTAAACCCTAATTATGCACATTGATCCATGCGAACCTAGATATGGTGTCCATCCGTGCGAACCCATGAATATCACATGAAAGTTATATTTTATCACATCTCAACCTTGTCTTGTCTCATTTGTTTGCTACGATATGTGATTGATGGAAGCGATACACATATGCACTCACAGACTCCCCCTTGGATATTGCTGTAGTCAATCTCGTAGCTTGTCCTTATCCACACTTCGAGTCTTAAAGAAGCTTTAACAGAATCAGCACCACAGACTCCCCTTTGCACTCTGAATTCTCAGCTTCCCCTTTCAATAGACTTTCCCTCCAGACTCCCCCTTACTTCAAGCTTTCAGGATCGTAGCCTGGCTTTCTGAAAATTTTCATAAATCAAACAACTTGAGAAAATATTTGACAATTTCAGGATCAAACACCTGGCTAACATAACATTCATTTGACAATTTAAACATTATAAGATCACCTGGGATTAGTATCCTAGCTCTAAACTCAGATATTTTAACAGTTTAATATCCAGGATTACACGACTCTACTCCCCCTATCAAATAACTATATGTTTAACAATTAAAGCATCCAGTCACCACAAACCCTCAGGTAATCAAGTTCAATTTAATGACCTTGATCTATTTGAATATCTACCAAATCCAAATTAATGACCTTGGAGACTTCACAAACTGTTTTTGATTTTTCATTACAAAACCTCAAGTTTCAACTTAATGAAGTTGTTTATTTTCTGAGACATGTTCAGCATACTTAGATTTTGAAATTCAGCTTTCCAACATCAGTTGTCGAAACATAAAATGAAACAAAATCTTTTTGTATTTTACAAATTTTATGCTAAAAACTCCCAAAATCTTTTTGCGACTTTTCTCTAATGAAATGCTATAAAGAAATATTCACAAACATATATTTGTTGAGTTCGCATCAGAGAATCATATCAATGTATGATAAAACACTAGCACCGTTGATCTATATAAACTTTAAGTTCTAAACGATTCACTTAGATTGTCAGTATACTGATCCATTTAAATTTTCACACAAACTTCAATTAATTCAAGATATGAGATTAGTGTTTTAAGAACTTAAACTTATTCGTGTGTCCCACCTCAGAATATACTCCCGCATCAAGATTTCCTAGATTCAGTCTTACAGGTGAATATACCTAAATGATACCTGTCTTTGGGTTAGTGCGAGGCCTTGAGAGCTCAGGTTAGAACTTCCATTCAGTTAAAGAGATGAAGGCTTGACTTAAGATGTGTTCCACTTAGGAATCTTATTTACAACTGCACTTCATATATATCTTTCGATATTTTCTCAATTTTTATGCGGAGGGAAAGTTTTAAGCGCAACAGCATTATACTAGGTCTAGGCCATTGCAGACGCAAAATCCGAAGACCAAATATAATAACCCAGATATCAATAAGTATAAAGACCTAATATCTCAGAATCAGGCAATCTCTCAAACGAAATTTTGGAGTACTAAGTTCATATATCCGAGAGATGTTCCCCATAAGATAAGAAAGTTATTGATTTTAGGTTTATATCTCGAAATCAATCTACTAAATGTGTAAAAACCTACTGGCATATCATCAGTGAGATCGTTCATCACATTTTGACATTCCAATTCTTTAGCATGTTGTGACTGTCTACTGATGTACTATCATTTTCTCTTTTTACACAAAACCCTTTTTGAATTTTCTCATGTTTTTATCTTTTTCAAATTTTTAAATTTTTTTACATTTTCAAAAGATTTTTACTCCCCCTAAAATCGAAAACATTTTAAAAATTTGACAAACCGATGCAGATAGCTTCATCTCACCATCCATTTTCTGCTTTACATTCTCTATTTAGCATAACGTACCCCCATGATTTACAACACAAAACTGATTTTGACATTGTTTAACCACTTGAAAAACACTTTTTATACCAAGTTTTGTTTGTTTAGCCGTGAGGTTTTCGGCGTATTTGTGACAACCCGACTTTTCAAGGTCTCTTCGGCACGTTACTTGTTTCACATCGGTGCTTTCATATTGTTTGCATTATAACTGTTTGAATCACTATTGTACTTCATTAGTTTGTACACATGGGCCAAATCTTAATGCAACATAATTGGACCTCCACAAAACAGTTCACGTGATCCATCAGTTTAGTTGTCTTAACTTTATTGAGCTACACAAATCTATGACTTGAGTATGCATGAACATGTGATGGATGCACTTGTTATTAACTGGTTAGTATTAGAAGCATTCAAATTATTTAGGTGAATAGATTTCACCACGGACATCACCCGACGAAACTGGGAATTCTTATCATGGCTCGCTGGAGTGGGCTTCGGCCAAGATGGAGCCCATTTACGCAGACTCTCCCCATTTAAACAAAAACCTACCTAACCCTAAACCTTTCTTCTCATTGGTGATCGACGGCAACGCTATTCCCTTATTTCGAAGCTTTCCTGCACCCTCGTGATTATCTCATCAACCGGTTAGTACTTTAGTCCATAGATGATATTGTTTAATAATTTTTTTGACCTGTAAATGACTGTTATGATACATTAGGGTTTCGGCTGTGTTGTTACGTATGAATGATGTGAGTTTCATAGTAATAATCTTCGGATAGACTATTTTCATTTTTGTGAATGTTTTAGAAATGTAATCAGTTGTTAGTCGGGTATTTTATGGGAGACTCATGAATATACTTAGCATGATAACTGTAAAACGGGTGTTAGGGAAACTGATGATTTGTTAATGATAACGATTATGGCTCCTGGTGGCATGTTTAGGGTTTTCTATGTGCATGATTGTTGTTGAATCAATTGTTAATTATGTCTGCGTATTGGTGAAACTGATCGTATACGGTTGAATGAAAGAAATGACAACTGGTTGATTAGGGTTGTACACGTTAATTGCAGTAAGGGTTCGTTGGCCAAGCATAGTGTCATACATTTCAGTCCGACGAAACTTAGATAAAGATAATGTTTAAACACAGTTGTAGGCCACTGATTCCTTGTGCATGTGATTGTGAAGTTCAATAAGTTGACAGGCCATCATGTGTTTTAGCTAGATTCATTAGTCATCATATAAGTTAGCGGTCCAATAAGTTGTCAGCCCACTTAATGATTCGGTCCAATAACCTCCTGAATACTTTGATAATTGTCGGCTCAAAAGGGCAGCCATGTGATGATGGCTCGCTAATGATGATCCATTGTTGTATTGTCATTATTAAACTAATGAATCAAATCATGAAATGTTGTCAGCTTATATAATGATGGGTAGGTAGTCATGTGCACATGTTTAGGTGGGGCCGATGACTTGCTAGACCACACACCCACTCACACCTATTAGTTAACATGTTATGTAATGGATCGATGATGTGGGGTGATAAGTGCATGCATGGAAGTTGTTATGTAATTATATGATCTTGATATGTTGACTAGTTCTCTGATGATGACCAGGTTACAATATATATATATATATATTCGGTTAGAATGGTTCTTGAAAACCTCATAAACACGAATCTCTTATATGAATTAATTATATGCTAGAGACGGTTTGATGATGTTGTCATGACTTAAACTATATAAGTGTTACTTATACATTAAATCAGATGGTATGTGATTATGGAATATGTGAATTAATTGTATGTTGTGTGCACTGATTGATGAATAAATGTGGAGTGACACGTACCGAGCTTGTATACATACTGACTGTTATATGTGCAATTATCATAGGACTTGAATGATTGTTGGTTAAACGAGTAATTAAGTCTACCGAGCACTCTAAGGTGAGTTCACTACATTCGAGCATGCGTCCCAGTGGTTGGGGACAGTCAGTGGGTATCCCGTAGAGGGATAAGTCTTTTGGGTAAAAACGGGTATATTGGTTAATATTCTCACCTATCGTTCTTGTAAGTCCCTTATGTTGTTACCTGGAGGGTAACGGGTATTAGTTGGTAGCGCTACTTAGGTTTGGCACCCTCACACCGCTCCTAGAGAGGACGGATGTGAACTAATGACCCAGTCGGGCCCAGTGCTGGATAGGAGTACGTGGGAAAGGGCAGTCATGTACTTCAGGAGCCGTCTTGTTCGGAATTGAGATATTAACAATATTACTTGCATTTGTCAGTGAACTGTTTTACATACAACTGGTAACAAACATTTTCTAAAACTGTGAACTCGCCAGCTTTGTCTGATATACTTGTTACATGCTCGCAGGTCGTTAGGTACTTGGGAACAGGAACTTGCTGGCTGGAGGGCGTGAGTGGTCATGGTTGCATTGATGGGTTTATTTATCAAACATTTATTTACTATGGTTGTTTGGAAAGTATTTACATTATGTTACGTTAACGCTTCCGCTGAACTTGATGGTTTTTGAATTACTTATGTTTGGATTTTATTACTATTAAATGATGAAACTTTATTTTAAACTTATGGATTCAATGTAATTGGTGGCTCATTACTAGTGGTCACACGCCTAACAGGGACACTCCCTAGGTGGTAATTTGAGGGTGTGACAGTTTGGTATCAGAACCACTGGTTATAGTGAACTTGGTTTTAAAATGTTTTCATAAAACCAGACTATAACCGAACAAGTTCTGAATACGACCATGACACTCAGCTCCAGACTGCAAGGTTCGTCTCTCGTATACTCATTGTACTGCATAACTAGTGAACACTTGCACATGATATTGCATGTGATTGCACGTTTAGCGCAACAGTATTAATTCATGTATTACTTGCATGTGTTATGTGACTGGTAGGGTAGTATTTCCCTAAACATTCATGACTGACGTTTCGTAATGCTCTTTGTTTGCTACTCGAGTTGGAGGAACCATTTGACATGAGTTAAGAGGAACTGAGATGAGCATGCAAATCGCAGTATTATTGTGGGTGCACACATAATAATAATGTGGGGTGCGTGCGAGTCCCAGTGAGTCTTAACAAGTGAAAAAGGGGTTTCGTTCCGTTATTTGATCGATGTGAAACACAACAGTCTATAAGAGTCAAAGCAGTGATTGTCTCTTACTTGAACGTGATCTTTACACTTTACTCTGAATCCTTACAAATCTCGATGCTATCGAGTATTACCTGAACGCCCATTTGAACACCTAGCGAACTGTGTAGAATGTTAGGTGCTTGTACGAACATCCCTGAGTTGGATGTTGCAGTGTCGAATGATTGGACGATACCTTTTCACTCCTTTTCATTGGTTGGAACTCAATGTACCGACGTCTTAGACCCCGGAGTGCGACCACTTCTGCAACACTCTGGGAACATATTGTGAATTACCCAGTCAACTTGCAAGAGCGATGGACAAGAGTATGAGCGTAGTGCCATACCAACCTCAGTATTAGAACGACCCTGATCACCAGCAACGAACTCCAGCAGATTGACCTCAACCGAATCCTTAACCCTAGTAAGCGACTTATGGGAGTCGACTCTTACGAATCAATCGGGACATGGAATGTGTAACTTCCCACGCAGTTAGTAGTGCCTTAGGACGTGACACGGAATGGAACAAGATGGACCCTGTTGTTGAAAGATCGTAGGGCCCCGTTTTAAGCAACGACAGTTGAGGCAACGGTCACGGCAACATCAAGGAACTCGTAATCATAGCTTACAGGATGGAAAAGAAGTTGACCTCGACAAGGATTGACCGTGTTATGTCAAAGTGCCAACATCCAAGGGAACAAAGACGGTACTAGGAATTCTCGCAACGAAAACAACAACACTGGAAATGATGCTTACGGAAGGGCATTTAGGATTGGCGTAGGTGACGCTAGGCTTAATAGCAGCATGGTAACTTGTATAAGTAGCCATGTTTTGGTCAACCCAGATACTTCTTGAAACCGAACCTGCGGTGGTAGCAACTGATGGCAAGTCAAATGAAACCTCATATGTTCGTTGTGATGTAAACTCGACCTTGTGGGACAAGTGTTCGACGTCAACCTTCTTTCTGTTATCCTCGATAATTTGATGCAGTAGTTGGTATGGATTGGTTATCCATACATCGCGCAGATATACCCTGTGAAAAGAAAGCTTTGCGTACCCCTCCCCCTAGTGGAGAATCGTCATCTATTCCACAGTACCAGAGTTGTGTAAAAGTTAGCATCAATTCTGCAATGAAAGCCCAGAAGTGTCTACGGAGGGATTACCCCGCTGGGTTAGCAACTGTTTTTGATTGTCAGGCTAAGGAAAATAGGATCGAGGATCCACCAATTGTCCGTGACTCCTCTCGGTGTGCTACTCGAGGAACTTTCAGGTTTACTTCCACAACAGTTAGTCGGAATCTCAGTTGATCTCACGACAGAGGCAGCTCTGAATACTCGTACATTGTACCATCTTGCACAGGAGGGTTGCAAGAACTGTTTAATAAACTACAGGAAATACTGGACAGGAGTTTGTCAGACCTAGCTTTTTGCTTTGGGGAGCCCCAGTTATATCCGTGAAGATAAGCCTTTTCGTATGAGTACTGATCTTCCAGAACCTAACAAGGAGACAGTTAAGAATCGTTTGCCTCGATCATATATTGGCAACCTGTCTACCAGTGCGAGGGTCAAGCTTCCATTCGAGGAATGACTAACGAATGAACTATCATCAGATGGGAGTCCAGAGGGGAGAATGTTCCTACAACGGCGTATCAGACACAGGGCGACCATTGCGACGTTGTATTCCAAAACCTCTAGGCTAATCATCACACCGGCAGCTGCATGGATCACATTAATTGAGTATGCTTATTGACAACGTGTTGAATCATTTCCAGGAGGAAGGAACATCATAGCTGACATCTGTATCTTATTTTAGGGCTCCTGAGGGAGGAGCCATTACGTGCGAAGTCTTGTTTAGTGTAACATCTAGATTCGAAAGATGCATTTGATCATGTAACCAACGAAGTGGGAATACACGTGGATCTTGCTAGGATCAATTTTACTAGAAACTGATCGGCACCAAGGATTCCTTCGGGGATGCAGCGATTTCTTGGTTTCGCTGGATACTATCGTAGATTCATCACAGGATTTTCGAAGATCGCGCGGTTTTAATCTCTTTAACACAGCAGGGTGCTGTGTTCATGGAAGACAAAATAGGAGGACGTCTTTTCAGCTCTCGAATCCCAACTCTGCACTACACTGAGCATCGCCTTTACCCGAGGGTGCGGGTGATTTAGTGGTTTACCATGATGGTCCGAATCAGAGTCCCAGTTACACACCGACGCAACACGAGAGAGTGATGACTGACGTGATGGAGATACAAAGAGGAACTGCACGACACACAACTGGCGGTGAAAACCGTGGTCTTGGGATTCTAGATGGAGGCATTACTTGGACAGTACCAGATGCGTTATTTAGATCGATCACAAGGGCCTCCCGTGTACCCTTGTTTCGAAGGAGCTAAACATGTAACAACATCGCTGGATGGGGCTATTGGATGAATACGACCGTGAAACCTGGACGTGCACGACCTTTGCAGCCTGCTATCGACTCTAACATACCTGATCAGGCCCGCCTTGCCCAAACTGAAGAACTGAAGGAAGAGAGTTCTCAAGATAAACCCATGTAGGGCATGGGGAATCAACCTTTGGCAGGTCGGACGATATTTGCCACTTCGTGGAATGGACATGGACCTCACTATTCAGCAACATTAGGGAACTGGTGCAGGAGAAGCACACGGATCTCGATATCCTAATCATCTGAGTTTTGATAGGACGTATTGAAACCCGAAGACCATGTACGAATGACCGGGCCTGAAGGCCCACATAGCCACGCATGAGAACGAAGTTTGACATGTGGGAAAGTCAAGGTCGGATATTAGCAAATAGAAACACATATATGGAATGAGAACAGACTGTCATGGATTTTGTCACTAGTCTACTTACAACTCGAAATGGAAACATTATCACCTGAGTGATCGTTGATGGACTCAGGTTACCAATACTATTTCTTGCAATCAAGAAAACTGACGAGTCTTCACGGTTGTGAATGTTCCCCTGAGAGAGGCCCCTTTTAGGCACGAGGTGCCAACTCCTGTTACCTCTGAAATTGATCTATGTATGATTTATGTCCGGCAATACACAACACCCTTGGCTCACGTCAGGACTAGAGCATTGCTTATTGCCGTTGGGTGAACGATTAGAGAAAACGAACTCTCCTGGCACTCGAAGACATGCTGCGAGCATGTGTGTGACTGGCTTTAGTGCAAATTGGAAGGACTCTTACCTATGGTTGAGTACTACTGTGGCAGTTATCATTTTGGTAACCAGACAGCTCTGTTGAGGTATTACATAGACGATAATGCCAATCTCCTTGTTAGACTTAGATGGTTGACAACTTAATTACTGGTCCAGGACTGGTACTCGAAACTCTTGGGAAGGTTTTTTTTTTTGGATCGGGAGTCGATTGGCGGCAACGCGTGAGAGTCAGGAAAGCTGATAAACTTGGGAAACGCTGGAAGATAGCTGTAGGCGATCGTATCGTGTTGAAAGTCTCACCCCGGGAGGGTGCGGAATGCTTGGGAAACATGGCGAGCTTAACTGACGTCACGATGGACCATTCAACAGTCTGGGAAGAATCGGTAGCGTAACCTGCAACCTCGAGTTACCCGGCGAATCGGGTAACGTACGCGATGTTATTTATGTTTCGGATCTAAGGCAGTGGTTGTCTGATGAAACACGTGCGATACCTTTATTGGAGGAATTTATCGAACACATGGACCAGGAATTCAAGGTTCGTTAACTTAGTCGAATTCCAATCGTGAGAGTTCCTTGGAACTCAAGACGTGGACCGGAGTTCACGTGGGAGCGTGAGGATTAGATGAAGCTTAAGTATCCTCAACTATTTCCTGATGATCAGTCTAAACCTGGTGAAGCTGGTAAATTTCGGGACGAAATTTCCTTTCAAGTTGGGGATGATGTGGCACCTGGGGAAAACCTGCAACAATTTTGATTTCTCACCTCACTTCTTTGTGCTTGCTTGTCAAATTTCAGGACGAAATTTCTTTCAAGTAGGGGATGATGTGACAACCCGACTTTTCAAGGTCTCTTCGGCACGTTACTTGTTTCACATCGATGCTTTCATATTGTTTGCATTATAATTGTTTGCATCACTATTGTACTTCATTAGTTTGTACACATGGGCCAAATCTTAATGCAACATAATTGGACCTCCACAAAACAGTTCACGTGATCCATCAGTTTAGTTGTCTTAACTTTATTGAGCTACACAAGTCTATGACTTGAGTATGCATGAACATGTGATGGATGCACTTGTTATTAAGTGGTTAGTATTAGAAGCATTCGAATTGTTTAGGTGAATAGATTTCACCACGGACATCACCCGACGAAACTGGGAATTCTTATCATGGCTCGCTGGAGAGGGCTTCGGTCCAGATGGAGCCCATTTACGCAGACTCTCCCTATTTAACCAAAAACCTACCTAACCCTAAACCTTTCTTCTCATTGGTGATCGATGGCAACACTATTCCCTTCTTTCGAAGCTTTCCTGCACCCTCGTGATTATCTCGTCAATCGGTTAGTACTTTAGTCCATAGATGATATTTTTTAATAATTTTTTTGACCTGTAAGTGACTGTTATGATACATTAGGGTTTCAGGTGTGTTGTTACGTATGAATGATGTGAGTTTCATAGTAATCATCTGCGGATAGACTATTGTCGTTGTTGTGAATGTTTTAGAAATGTAATCAGTTGTTAGTCGGATATTTTATGGGAGACTCATGAATATACTTAGCATGATAACTGTAAAACGGGTGTTAGGGAAACTGATGATTTGTTAATGATAACGATTATGGCTCCTGGTGGCATGTTTAGGGTTTTCTATGTGCATGATTATTGTTGAATCAATTGTTAATTATGTCTGCGTATTGGTGAAACTGATCGTATACGGTTGAATGAAAGAAACGACAACTGGTTGATTAGGGTTGTACACGTTAATTGCAGTAAGGGTTCGTCGGCCAAGCATAGTGTCATACATTTCAGTCCGGCGAAACTTAGATAAAGATAATGTTTAAACATAGTTGTAGGCCACTGATTCCTTGTGCATGTGATTGTGAAGTTCAATAAGTTGACAGACCATCATGTGTTTTAGCTAGATTCATTAGTCATCATATAAGTTAGCGGTCCAATAAGTTGTCAGCCCACTCAATGATTCGGTCCAATAACCTCCGGAATACTTTGATAATTGTCGGCTCAAAAGGGCAGCCATGTGATGATGGCTCGCTAATGATGATCCATTGTTGTATTGTCATTATTAAACTAATGAATCAGATCATGAAATGTTATCAGCTTATATAATGATGGGTAGGTAGTCATGTGCACATGTTTAGGTGGGGCCGATGACTTGCTAGACCACACACCCACTCACACCTATTAGTTAACATGTTATGTAATGGATCGATGATGTGGGGTGATAAGTGCATGCATGGAAGTTGTTATGTAATTATATGATCTTGATATGTTGACTAGTTCTCTGATGATGACCAGGTTACAATATATATATATATATTCGGTTAGAATGGTTCTTGAAAACCTCATAAACACGAATCTCTTATATGAATTAATTATATGCTAGAGACGGTTTGATGATGTTGTCATGACTTAAACTATATAAGTGTTACTTATACATTAAATCAGATGGTATGTGATTATGGAATATGTGAATTAATTGTATGTTGTGTGCACTGATTGATGAATAAATGTGGAGTGACACGTACCGAGCTTGTATACATACTGACTGTTATATGTGCAATTATCATAGGACTTGAATGATTGTTGGTTAAACGAGTAATTAAGTCTACCGAGCACTCTAAGGTGAGTTCACTACATTCGAGCATGCGTCCCAGTGGTTGGGGACAGTCAGTGGGTATCCCGTAGAGGGATAAGTCTTTTGGGTAAAAACGGGTATACTGGTTAATATTCTCACCTATCATTCTTGTAAGTCCCTTATGTTGTTACCTGGAGGGTAACGGGTATTAGTTGGTAGCGCTACTTAGGTTTGGCACCCTCACACCGCTCCTAGAGAGGACGGATGTGAACTAATGACCCAGTCGGGCCCAGTGCTGGATAGGAGTACGTGGGAAAGGGCAGTCATGTACTTCAGGAGCTGTCTTGTTCGGAATTGATATATTAACAATATTACTTGCATTTGTCAGTTAACTGTTTTACATACAACTGGTAACAAACATTTTCTAAAACTGTGAACTCGCCAGCTTTGTCTGATACACTTGTTACATGCTCGCAGGTCGTTAGGTACTTGGGAACAGGAACTTGCTGGCTGGAGGGCGTGAGTGGTCATGGTTGCATTGATGGGTTTATTTATCAAACATTTATTTACTATGGTTGTTTGGAAAGTATTTACATTATGTTACGTTAACGCTTCCGCTGAACTTGATGGTTTTTGAATTACTTATGTTTGGATTTTATTACTATTAAATGATGAAACTTTATTTTAAACTTATGGATTCAATGTAATTGGTGGCTCATTACTAGTGGTCACACGCCTAACAGAGACACTCCCTAGGTGGTGATTTGAGGGTGTGACAGTATTCCTTCAACATATTTTTCAAAAAATTTTGATTTTTTAACAAATTAAAAACAAGTAATTTTTTTCATTTTTTATATTTTTCTATTTTTAAAGTTTATATTTTTGTTTTATTTATTATTATTATTTATTATTATTATTATTATTATTAGCAAACAAACTTCATGTTATGTCACACCCCGATATTTCCACGTATTACCGGTGGACCCGGTGGGGAGTATCGTGACGTAGTTGATATCATCATAGTCAAACGACACAATTTTAAATGCACAGCGGAAGCAAAAGATATATTTATTTCGACCGAATGAATTGTAATATTAAGTATTACAAAATAGTTGAAACAGATCCACAGGCGGATCAAATAAAAAGGTAACATAGTTCATCAGACTTAAATGCATCCAAGCTTGCGAGACTCTTAACGATGCTAAGGAGAGGCCAGCCTATTACGCTTAGTACCTGCACTTAACCTTTTTGGGAAAATACGTCAGTTTACACTGGTAAATACAATTAACTGACTCATTTTGACAAGGTTTTAAAAAAAATTGATTTGAATGCACGTGGCTCAAAACTTTTTATAACTTGGGATAATTATTTATATATAAACTTGTAAGAGAATTACATGTTCGTTATACGTTCAGGAGCCCGGATTGACACCGGGTTAAAGATTAACAGACACACCACATGATATAGTCCCGCGGCGGGTTGTTCCCGAAACCGGCGGTTATACCTTATTATTTATATATGCACTGTCGGGTGTACGCCTACACCCCGTGCTTAGGTCGTGGCCATTTCGTAAAATGATGCCAAGGATATCCGGGACATGGTCATTAACCCCCCAAAGGCTTTAAACAAACAAAACAATTTAAACGAGACATTTCAATAATTTAATCTTCATACAATTAAAAATTCAATGCCCGACCAAGCGGTATTTTATATACCGTACCCCAAGCCCGTATAGGGAAAATAAGTTAAAAGTATTTACCTGAGCAAAGTATAATCACAAAAAGCAAATGCACGTAGCTTTTACCGGGTCTCCTATTCTGTAACAAAGGTTTTTAAAAACCTATTAGATTCTTAACGGGTCTTTAATTAAGCCTAAACTTAGACCGGTTAGTTTTAAAGGAAGATACGGTTCAACGCACGATTTAAGCGAAGACCAGAACAGAATGTGATTTAGACCCGACAAGTTTGAAGACTTGTATAATATGGGTAAACTAAGCACATTCTGGATTTTGAGATAAAAACGATAAGGTTTGACCCGTTTCGGTCAATTTATGCAACTAGTTACATAAATCGAACCGAACGCGAAAGATGCGTAACGGGTAACCATAAGAGCCATATACAGGTTTCCTAAGTTAATATGCCTTAAATATGTTGTTACATCAGTAGGATATCTTTTATTATGCCCAAAATGAATTTAAACTCAAATTATGCCCCGTAGGGGCATTTTGGTCATTAAAAAGGTTATAAAAGAGATTTATTATGAATCTGAGTTTCAGGTCTGATATAATCAGTAAATATACTAAATTTTATAAGTCATAACAGTAGGGTATGGTATATATGTGAAATTTACCTTTTCTTAATCAATTATGCACCGTATGGGCATTTTGGTAATTTCACATAAGCTTAAAAGGTCAAACTAGGGAATCTGAGTTTAAAAAATTTCCTTACTGTTAAAGTATAATAATTTACTTAAAATATAAGTAGGTATCAAACCTTATATGTTTAAAATAGTTTTAATACATGCTATGCGTTAAAAACGCTTAAAAAGGCGATTTTGAGTTATTTCCGGGTTTTTAAAGGAAAGCTGATATTTTTATTATTCCATAAGGCTCAAAATATTTTATTTATCATATTAGACCAGTAGAAAAAGGTTTGGTATCAAAAAAATTTGTAAAACTCATTTTATAGCCCAAAAGGGTAAAACCGGCAATTACCGAATCAAGCTTCGAACCCTATGTTATGTTTAGCCTAAAATTAAATAAAAATCTTCAAAAATCCCAAAATATTATTTATATCAGTGGATAAAAAGTTTGGTATTAAATATCGGGTTTAGATAGGCTATATGCTAAATACGCCATTTATTTAATAAAAAGCTTTCTAATTACGCTAATGAGCATAACTCCTAATCTAGACCTCAAACTGATGTCAAATTTTATGGACAAGTCTAAAAATCAGTAATTAAGGTTTCTATTCTTTTACATTTTCAAAAATCACATTTTAAGGTCATATGGGCATAATGGTCAACATTTAAGCATTTAACGGAAACATGCATATGAATCGGACAACTAATGAACCAAGTTGTATAATCACAGAGGGTTATACTAACATGAAACCTGGTCCAAATA
>JARYGA010044036.1:0-40587 GCA_030545235.1 Helianthus tuberosus
ACGAGATGTGCATGGGTCAAGACATCGGTATCCTTTATATTTGGAACAATATCCCAAGAAAATGCAAGGAATACTCCGAGGAGATAGTTTATGAGGGGTGTAATCACGTAGGTAAGGGTACACATGACAACCAAAGGACCTAAAGGATGCATAATTAGGTTGTTGGTGGTAAAGGGTCTCAAAAGGGGATTTTACTTGAAGTAATGTCGAGGGCAACCGATTAATAATAAAAACGGCTGAAGAAAAGGCATCAACCCAAAACTTAGTGGGAAGTTTTACGAGAAATAGCATAGCTAATCCAGTCTCAACAATGTGCCGATGCTTCCTTTCAACATGGCCATTTTGTTGAGTATATGGGCACGAAAGTCGATGAAGCGTACCGTTGTTTTCAAACATAAGTCGAACAGGATGATTGGTAAATTCGGTACCGCCATCACTTTGATAAGTTCTTATTTTCGAGGAGAATTGTGTTTGAACAAATGGAATAAATATGGATAATGCTTCAACAAAATAAGATTTGGTTCTCAACGGGTATAACCATGTGAAGCGTGAGTAATCATCGATAAATGCCTAATATAAAAAATTGTCATTCGATTTAATAGGAGATGGTCCCTATAGGTCACAATGAATAAGTTCAACTGGGGAAGTAGCCCGTTTATTATTAAGTGAAAAGGGTTGCCGTTTCGCTTTGGCAATTTCACATGATCCACAAAGACCGGGTTTTGGTAACACCGATGTGAATGACAATGTCCCATTATTTTTAAGCAATGAAATTACATCAAAATTAACATGGCCAAGTCGTGCATGCCATGTTTTAAACGAAGCTTTAGAGGTTTTATGAGTAGCCATTAAGGCTTTATTGTTTTCACGAAGGACGTAGAGGCCGTCCTCACGGTATCCCTGGGCTATTGTTTGCTTGGTCCGGCGATCTTAGATGTAAAAATAGGGATTAGAAAAAATGGCATGAACTTAATTATCTTCCGTTAGTTTACCAATAGATAGAAGATTTTTAGAAATATTAGGAACAACTAAAACATTGTTGAGTTCGAGATTACCAAGTAATTTGGTGTTACCAATGTGAGAAATGGGCAAGGATTCACCATTGCCAAAATAAACCTTTTCTTTACCTTTAACCGGGGTGGCGTTTGGAAGAGATGATGAATTTGGGAGCATATGAGTGGTAGCACCCGTATCGGAAGTCCAATCGGGGATGGAGGCATTTAGACCACATTGAGCGTGAAAAGCTTGGGCAACTTGATCATCCGAGGACGGAGCCGATGCTGCGAATGATGCAAGATGCCAACACTGAGACGCAAGATGTCCTGTTTTTAAACACAATTGACAAGTAGGACGAGTATTGTTAAATTGAGAGGATCCAAAATTCTGTCCAAAAAACCCACGTGATGGGCCACGAGACTGTCCATGATTTGGACGAGTGGGCCTGTTGGGCCTGTGCCGCAGATTCTGTCTTGGGCCAGATAAGGGCGGGCCACGAGAAGGCTGTCCACCAGCCCACCTGTGATGATTTTCTCGGCTGTTTTGAGCAACAAAGGCTACTGTGGGTTGGGAAGGTTCTAAATTCAGATTTTTAATAAACAATTTGTGGCTCTCGGCTCTAGCAAGAAGGTCGACAAAGGTCGGTATGGGGCGGGAAGATCGAATTGTTGTGGAGAAACTTTCAAATGATTTTCCAAGACCACAAAGAAACCAATAGAGTTGATCCATTGGGTCAACGGGATGACCAATAGCGTTTAATTGGTCACAAATGGATTTAAATTCATGGCCAAAGTCGGCCACAATTTTATCTCCCTTTTTTAGAGCGCGTAAGTTGTCATGGAGGTTTTGAACACGCTCGACAGATGTGTTACAAAAAGGCCGCCTCAAGGGCAACCCAAATGTCACGGGCCGTAGAGGAACCGACCGTGACGGCAAGAGCTTCTTCCAATAAGGAAGCGTTAAGAATGATTATTGCTTGGTGTTCCTCTTGAATCCAAGTGGTTATAACCTCTTTATCATTGTTTTTTATCAAATAGGGAGGCATTGTTTGAGATCCATCAATGTCAGACAAAAGGTGTTGAATAGAGAGAAGGGGTATTATTTGTTTATGCCAATATAAGTAATTCGAGGCGGATAACTTGATGGTGATCATTGGGGCCAGCCCATTCATGGAATATTGAGGATGAAGAGGAGGTAGACATGATAGAAGTGAGGATAGAAAGACGGCAGAGGGAAAAAAGCAAGAACAAAGAAGGCTGGAAAGAAACGGTGAGGGAGGGAGGGGAAAAAACTCAGGAATTTGAAGGGTGGCTCGATACCATGTTATAACAATGGATTTTATTGACTGAATGCTTACAAAGAAAGCTATCATCCCAATATATAGAGGGAAGCTAGAGGCAATAAATAATACAAGTAAATACATGTAAATAAATGAGAGACTTTTGGTATTATCTAACAAGGTTCATAACTGGTTAGGGATTTTTTAGAAGAAATCGGTTTTTAACTGGTTATTAACCGATTTACCGGTTAATCTAAAATAAAGAAATAGGAAAAACCGATTATTAATTGAACCATTTAAAGTGAATAACCCAAAAAATAGAGAAAACCCCCGGTTATTTAACGAATCGGTTAAAGCAAAATTGCTTTTAAAATAGGCTGTTTTAATTTAAAAACAGTGGTGGACAATGGAGTAAAATTGAAAAATTGAGGAGTGGGTTTAATGGGTGTGTGAGTCTAAACCGTTTTATTAGAAAATATGCCAAGTTGAAAGGACTCGTTGGTATGTGGTTAACTAGTTACTTGGTAATTAGTTATATGGTTAATTCTGCAATATCCGGCCCAGGCCCATCTTTTTCTCATGCTGTGGGCCTTTGTTCAAAAAGAAGGGGCACACACATATGGGCTGGTCAGTGGTCACCTGCCTTTTCTACTTTCCTTTTCTTTTATCAAAAAATTGTGACATTTTTTTAATACTAAAGACATCATATTTTTTTAATGGTATGGATATTTCCCACGTGAATAATATGTTGATCTCTTGTAGCCCACTTTCAAAAATATTTAAAACTAGAAAAGTAACCCGCCGCAATACGACGGGGCTAGATTTATATTTCCATCAAGTTAGATACATGATCTGCAACCAATAGTTTATGCCTAGATGTGGTCAATTTCTTTGCCTGCGGCGCAACGCGTGCAGGGCACTTTTATAGTTCAACACTAAAACCCATTCTCAAAATCTTGTATACTATATTATACGCTATATTTAGCTAACATTTCCTAATTCATTTTTTTCAATACGTCCATTCTTGAGGTAGCCTGAACTCGGGTACTTGAGTAGGTTCTTGCCTCTGCTGAGCCATCATCACACTTTGTCGGTATATAATCTCTGCAGCATATGCAACAAATACAAACAAAACTTAAAACTTAAAACTTTACAAAAAAGCCCTTGCAACACCCTATCTAGAAGTAAAACACTGTAAAGATCCAAAACAAATTAAGTCAGATCTAGATGCACACTTCCAATTTCAACTTTGCTAAAAAATCCCAATATTTTTTTACTATAAAACAAAATGAATACTCTCAAATTGGCTCACCATGTTTTTTAGACGGCTCAGTCGGGGCTCCGGTTTGACGGGGCAAAAAACACTCGTACCGGTAGACTCTCGTTTGGTATTTATAGCCCGCATACCCGACCCTAGTGGGCGTTGCGGCTGAGCTTGTTGTGAAGCTAGCCAAGCCCATACAGACGGAGCCGCCGGCTGACAGTTTGTAACATTCCGTGTTTTGTTTTGTAGCATCATTTGTAGATACTTCTGTTTGGCGATTTGTTGCTGCTTCAACTTCTCAAACTACAAAATAATATATATATATATATATATATATATATTGAAAAAGAAATTAAAAAAATATTAAGAAGAATATTAAACTGTAGATGGATAACTGAGTAAAAAATGTTAAATACTTACTTTAGCGACTTTAAGTTGTTGATAATGGAGATCATGGGTTCTGATTTTACGCAACTGTTGTGAGGCGTTGTGAGAAGCTGCTTCTTCAACCATTCTCATCCGAGCAACTTCTCCGGCGGCGGCGTAAAGAAGTTCCCACGAGGTCTCATTCTGGTTAGCCTTCGCCGGCGAACGGCAGTCAGGGCTTCCTCTGCTTGACCCATTTTTGCAACCATAAAGCATAGATTGAGGAGAACCTGCCATTACCCTTATCCCATGTTTCCAAATCAATAACCCCAAATTAGTAAAATATATAGTATGTTAGAGAAACAAAAAGAAAACTAAAAAAAGGCTGAAAAAGATACCTTACGATGTGTCCCCGAGTTTCGTTAGACTGGTGGGTGTGGGCGTGGCCAACGGGCTTTGTTGGCCCTTTAACATCGGGTATATGTAACAACTCTCGCCAAAATTACTATTTCTTATTTTAGTAATGACCATTAGGAAACCCTAATTGAGACCCCCAAGTAGTATGGCATGACCCATAATTTTTCAAGACAATCGAAACTAGGATCAGGGCCCCTAAAACTCAAGGGGGGTATCCCCAAATTGATAATTATCTTTGAAACTGCATGTAAATCACGAAATTCGTTGGCTGTTGACTCACCTGGGCTATGTGGGACACGAGGCTACCCTACCCTAAAAGGGTAGCCGTCGCGCCACGCGCACGGACCAGGTGATCCTGGCGCGAACGCGAGAGGGGCCAAATTTCAGTATATAATGCAGGGGTTTGGCATTTGCATGTCTGTCTTGTTTCGATGTTAAAATACGTTACGTACGTTGAGATATACACTGCTTCGTTCAAAAACACACAAGCACGAATCTCTGCTGGGACAACAGGGTAGTAACTCGATCACTGCTACGATACAATGTCCGATCGATTGAAACCGATCCGATGGATGTTTAAGTGCTGCCCGAATACGGGCTATACTTTGTCATTCGTCGTGAGGGTTTTGATTTCGTGAGTTGTCGTAAATGTTGTATTAAGTTACTGACCTAGTTTCGTGTGCATTATTATTTAACTAGGTTACGAGGCTAAATCAGTAGGCAACGTCCTGTCCTGTCCAACTAAATTTGCAAAGTGAGTCATTCTCTTTTTACCAAATTGTTTCCAAAACCCTATTTATTTTCAAGGTTATAATTACAGGGATTAAGTCTTTGTAATCTTCAATTACTGCCGGTATGTGGGGTTTTGTATACATTACTTGGTACCCGTCGCCATTGGACAACGGGTTAGCCAATGGGTGATCTGACCATAGTCACAGATACGGTCGAGTGACAAATACCGATTTGGGGTAATTGGTTGATAAAAACAATATAATCACCCTTAATACTGTAAATTATAACAAGGTGTCGTTTTGTGAAATTCGAATGACTCGCCAGTATTTCCCCGTTGATAAATTTTTTCTTAAACATGTTTCAGGTGATTTACTATAAATCAGGGAAAAGTGCTGCGTAGCACTCCCAGCTTGAAGAGAGTGGCTCAGTAAATAAATAAACATGTTTTTGTAAAATAGGGATTTCCCAGTGAAATTTCCTTTATTGTAAATTATGGGGTTTGTCCCAATTTGTGAAATAAAATAAAATGGGCATTTTCAATTAAAAAGATCCTGTTAAAAATTTCCGCTGCCAAAATAAACAATACCACGGGTTTTCTGTCCCGCGGCTGCTGAAACGGGTAAAATCGGGTCGGGGCCGTGACAGTATATCACCCTGGGTTGGCGTTTTGGTGGGCGTTGTTCATTTGGTGTGGCAATAGTGCTTTGGTGTGTGGCGCTGGCATGGGGTGACATGTCTGGCAATGATTGGCTGGGTGTTGATGACCGTTTGGCTAGCCGTTAGGCATAGCCGTTGGCCAACGGCTATTTAAGAAAAATCTTTCAATTTTTCCTATATAAACCTTTCATTTCTTACTCATTTTTACCATCCAAAAATTGAAAAACCACTATTAAACTCCCAAAAAAATAATATAAAATGGCTTCTTCAAGTTTAAGCGATTCGTATGAGAAAGTTGTTTTATGGTCACAACTTAGGTTGTTAACACCAGCCGCTAATCCGGAAACCGATAGAAGCTACATTCAGACCAGAGACCACAAAGAGATTTTTGTACAAAAGGACCAATACTTGTAAAATTATTGACACTTGGCATGGAACAACGATAAACTGTTTGTTTTATTGATCATCAATACTTAAATGTAGTACATTTTGAACATCATAGGACTAAAATGTGCCATATATTTATAACTTTAGCCATTGTTTTATCTAAACAACCCTACAATCTAAACACTGGTGGTAGGCAACCTTAGCACCCAAATCATGCCAGGGCCAAAAAATATAAACTAATGAATACAAAAATTAGAGATACTTACAGATTCATTCCACAACTTCGGCTTCTTCATCAGATTGCTTTCGTCTCTTCAGTTCTGGTTCACTCAACTGCAAGCCGATGGATATTTCTTCCGACCCGTTTCTTTACGACGACGGGTGAATCTGCAAATTTGAGTTTTCATACATCCCCATTTGATGTGAAGGAAAGCTTGATATGAATTGATGTTCAATGTTAGGAGCTGCTTCTATACCAGTTAGCCCATGACACCCATGACCGTGTTCAGAGCAAATCAGCCGAAGTCCAACCAGTGTATGCACTATTCCTTTCTGAATGTACGTGTTAAAATTTAAACTTCAATTTTGTATTATTATTGCAATTAATATACGATCTATTTGGTTACATGGACTCTCATTTTGGGATAAAGATATACTATCTGTTGACATTTGTTTCCTCCGGCTTCTTTATAACATAAAAAATATCTACATATATCAAATCATTGTAGTAATCACCAAAATTAACCAAAAAGTGATACTGAAGTGTTGAATAAAAATCCATCTAAGATTAGTTTTTTGGTATAAAGGTTTGTGAAATAGTTTTTTTACCCAAATATCAAGTTTATAGCATCAAATCATATTTAACCCCAAAATTGCAAGTTACAACCACTGTAATTCTTTATTCACCCAAAATCAACAAAACCCCTAACTTTCAAAGTTGTACACATCAGAGCTTCACTATAGATGGCGGTACCTGTCAAGATACGGGTCATCCATCGATCTGTAAGATTTAATGACATGCAGACTTAGATCGGTTACCGGAGAAGTCGCCAGAGCTTCACCGGAGTTCCGTAACACCAAAAATAGATTCAACGAACACAACTTAGACCCATCTAACTTAAAAGGGAACATGCAACTGAATCAAGGCTTACCAGACTTTTTGCCGGAGTTCACCGAAATCTCGTCGGAACCTTAGGTCGCTCCGTTCACCGGATTCCTTATATTATGTTCTGTAGGTAGGGTTAGAGCAATCGACTGAGCCAAGAAAGCGCGTGGTTCCGCCACTGCCATTGTTTGCAGCCATGCGTTGTCGCGTAACCATCGGAAACGGTGGTAGTCACACCATTCTCTCTCTCTCTCTAACGATCTCTCCTCTCTCTCCCTCTCTAAAATCTGCTTGTTTATGATGTTTCTTTCTTCTAAAACCCAAATAAAGCAAGTTTCCAATCCTAGTTGTACGGTACAACTATAATATGCAAGGAACACAACAAAAGCTCAATGTACAAACCTCATTGCACACAAATGTTCTAAATTATACTATTATATAATATAATATATAATGTCTTAATGATTATAATTAGTATTTTATGTCGCGCGTTGCGGCGGAATACTATATCACCGTAAAATAACTTACTTAGCAACAAAATTTATTTAAAGACAATTTTTAAGTTTGATGAACGCGAGACAAACGAATGCGGATATCGTGACGGGTTCGAAACGTAGATACGACGGGGGTGTTAATGTTAAGAATTGTGAAACTCACGCGTTGCGATGTGGTAAAAATTTGTAACGATAGATTTCGATGAATTGTATAGTGGTGTGGGTGGCGACGTGGTGCGTAGTGTAGTAACTTATATTTTGAAATGAAATTGAAAGGAAAAATGTAAAAACAAATATGTAAAAGAAAATTAGTCAACAGAGAAAAAGAAAATGAGAAACAAAAGAGGATTGGAGAAACTTCATTGAAACTTTTACCTACCAAACGTGTAATTTGCAAATCATTAAAGTTTGGTGGAAGATTTTGAAAAAAACTAAACAACACTAGCGCAAATGTATGTTGTAATTTGATATATATAATAATTTTGTATTTAGAAAAATGAGACCGGTTAACATATAAAATGACTTAACGTATATTGTGTACGTGATGCATTATCAACATGCGAATACGTGTTATAACATGCGAATTTGGTTCCAAAAACCACATGCGAATTTGTAATTGCATGGGTACATGCGATTTCCTTTCAATAAACATACATGCGATTTGTATTATTACTTTAATATATGCGATTTTACAAACTCCACTCACATGCTATTTGACTTTTTAAAAAATATAACGTGCAGCCTCGCGTACGCAACGTATATTAATGCATATTGTACGATATACTTTTTCTAGATAAATAAGGTTTGTTATTAAATAACCATATCATTCACATGAGCAACTTTACTGCAAATATATTTAAAAAATATAAAAAAGTACACTTGTTACAGAGAAAAAATATCAAATAAAAACACATGAACGCACAGATATGTATACATGAACACGCTCTAGCACTTATGCGTAAACATAGAATATTATATAGACTATCTTTGGTATTTTACCCGCTCTGAAACTTTGTTTGTTTATGTTTACTTGTTTTACATGACCCGATCTGATCCGGTCCGTTATGAACCAAATTATTTTTATATAGCTAGGGCCCTAAAATCTTTAAAAAAAATCGCACCTCTAAGAAAAAATTCCTAGGTCCGCCACTGGTTATTTAATCAAATAATAAGCGTAAAACTTTATTATATAAAGAGAAAAATGCCCGGATAGTCCCTGTGGTTTCACCTTTTTTCACCTATAGTCCCTATCTTTCTAAAACTACTTGAATAGTCCCCAAGGTTATCCGTTTTGTTCTCGGATAGTCCCTGGGTCTAACTTCAGTTTGTTTTCTCTGTTAAAATGATGTGAAATGACAAAAATACCCTTTCCTTAAAAGGCCAAACCATAGGGACTATCCGGGCATCTTCTTCATTTATAAAACCCCACCACCCACCTCCCTCACTTCTACATATGAAAACCCTAGTTCCATAAGACAACAGACCACAACACCCCTTCTTCTCCTCCTCGTTCAAGATCGGGCGACAACAAACACCCCCCCCCCCCCACGACAACCGACAACTCTCCACCCTCTCTCTTCTCGGGTTCGATTGGCGAGTCGATGGGAGCTCCGCCGTGAGCGGCGGCGGACCTGAATTATGTTCCGGCGACAAGACACGTGAGACAAAGAGATATCGGAGTTGCAGGGAGAGAGAACAGAGTTGGAGAAAGGGCGTCAACGGCGTAGGGATGGTGTCGGGTGGCGGCTCGATCAGAGAGGAAGGAGGTGCCGGCCACCATACGCGGCGGCGATCGGCGGTGACAAGCGATGATGGTGGTGGTTGGTTAGGTTTGAGTTCGAGACCCGCCTCCCCTTTTCACCTCAACCGACTTCTGCTCTTTCGATTCTCTCGTCTCCTGGTCCGATACGCTTACAACAGGACTGGTTTCAGTCTCCTGCCCGAGCCCGAAGAACGTAAAACTGTGAACCGAGTGGACCGGTGTGCAGAAGTCGATAGTCGCATTTGATGACCCACCACTGCTACGGAATGAAAATCCGCAAGAGTTAACGATGTCATCATTCCGGGCCATGAATAACGAAGACGACGACGAGCTTCCTGCTAGCTCAGATTCTCCACGATTTGGCAACGATTTATGCTGATTTTTAACCTAAAAAATCACTATTTTGCGGTTTGATTCGAAATGTTTTGTTGAAAAACTGAATCGGATGTGATTTGTTTGCGAACTGATTATGTTCAGTTTGTTGTTGCGGTTTGATTCGAAAGGTTTTGGCGAAAAATTGAATCAGAAGGTTAGTTACTGGAGAATTAGAAGTTAAATCGTATTGTATTTGTGGTTTGTTGACGAATTGTTGTGGATATTGAGGTTTGATTGTGATTTGAGAGATTAGGTTAATTTAGATCTAGTCAAAATGGATTGGACAGAGATGTCGCTGGATCAGAAGAAGAGGGGGAGAGGAGAAAAAGAGAAAAATGCTCGGATAGTCCCTGTGGTTTGGCCTTTTAAGAAAAGGGTATTTTTGTCATTTCACACCCTCTTAACACCCACTTAACAGAGAAAACAAACTGAAGTTAGACCCAGGGACTATCCGAGAACAAAACGGAAAACCTTGGGGACTATTCAAGTAGTTTTAGAAAGATAGGGACTATAGGTGAAAAAAGGTGAAACCACAGGGACTATCCGGGCATTTTTCTCTTATATAAACGATCTTTCATGATTCATCAAATAAACTCAAAAGTTAAAAAGTAGTAAATAAAAAATAACTAGTCCAACATAATTGAAAAAAAAAACACTAAGGTCGGGTGGTGTGGGCTAACGCCCTAGCCACCTCAGCTGAGTGGCGCCTCCAACACCGTCCCACCTCAGCCAAATGGGGCATCATAGACGACCTCGGCCAAAGCCATGACGGGCGTGAAAGGAAGGAGAGGAGGCGTCCCGCACGCATTAGCCAATTAGAATTCTTTTTATTTTTTTTTAAAGTTGAAGAGGATTTTAAAGAAGGCGTTATCCTACACCGTGTAAATTAACGATAAAATCCCGCTCAAATTATGTGGCGCATACGTTACGTTGAGGTGACATGATAAAGGCTCTAGAGACTTTATCCCTCACCACCCAGCAACTATTTTGCCCTGCTTGCAGTGTGCACATATAATGTATATATGTGTGGGCGCTCGAGGGGCAAAAGTGAAATGATACAAAATTTAACCTTGTTTTACTAATTTCGTGAAAATAACGTTAAAAATGGCGGGTGGTTAATCATGCATCATGTGGTGGCGTTGATAGCTGAAAGACACGGGGGTAGATGCACTAATCGGTCTCTGTCCCGATGGTCAATCATAATGTATTATACCCGACACGATTAAATCGAATTTATATCGTCAAGCCAAAAACTCTCAAGGGGATCAAAGTGACCTTTAAAAAGTTCATAAAAAGTTAAGTGGGTAAAAGTTGCATTTCTTGACCTTAAGGGCTAAGAAAGGGTAAAGATAAAATTTGATAAAGTTTTGGGTAAGAAGAAAACTATAACAAAGTTGGGGCAGAAAAGGAAACTACGACAAAGTTGGGGTGTCAAAAGCAAACAATTTGTAAGATAGAGTAGTAGTTTAGGGACTAAATTTACCATTTTATGAAACTTTGAAGGTAACAAAGTCAAAGGCTAAAATTGCAACATCCTAAAAGTACGAGAGAAGGGGGAGGCAAACCCAGTGGTTAAGCTGAACATAAAACTAAAGAACCTCAAATTCTGCATCTATGCTTGTGTTTTCCCATTTTTTTTTAACAACTTGTGTTTTCCAATTGAACATGTCCTCTTTTCAAATTTCAAACTATTATAAAAGTTAAATTACAATTATTTTAATTCTAATAATAACACTAAAAGATTGTCTACAGATACAAGAGGTATACCAACGCTTCATATCTTGGTTGGCGATGGCTCTATGAAAGATAAAAAAAAAAACAATTATAGATTAATGGACTAATCGGCCAACAGATGAATGATTAAAAAGTATGAAATAGAAGGGACAATAAAATAAAAGAAGAATAGCATATATAAATTGACCTTGACACACTGATGTACTATATTCTTTATCATCATCCTGACTAATTTGGTAAACCAATGAAAAAGCCCATATTTGTCCCTCACTCTACAAGTCAAGAACAAATTCAGGTTTTCAGAAATCATGATGATGAAATTGAATGATACCCATAACTCTAAACACTAACAATTCATCAAAAAAAATAAAAAAAAATTAAATTAGAATCGATTTGAATAGAGAATAACCTGGAAGATAATTCAAACTCGACAGTGAAAGGAAACGTTGTGGAAGATGTGTTCTCATCATATACAATAACCAAAGACTGCTTATTGATTATCGAACCCTAACCAGTTGAATTGATTGCAAATCTGATGAAGTTTAATCGGAATCTTGAACGATTGGTGGGTCAGATTAGAGTTTTTTTGAAGGAAAGATGGAAATGGGAAGATGAATATGACGGTATAGAAGATTGGTGGTGGAGGTGGAGAAGATTAGGGTAGATGTGGGTCATGGATCAATGTACCGTATGACCCTGTTTCATAACCCGATGCCCATATTTGACGCTGGACATTAAACTGGGGAAAAAGTGTGAGAGCTCTTATTGAGTGACACCTGTCCCAAAGCTGGTTTCTTTTATTACAGTAGATAGATATGTAATACCTTTCATTAGTAGTTATACATAAATAAAAGGGTTATTGGATTTTAATAATTATAAGTTTCACCTGTTGGCCGATAATAATCCCAACTTTAAAAGTTCCCACCAACAATCTCAACTTTTAAAAGTTTGGCCACCATTGATCATTTTCAAACATATAAGAATTTGGTATCCTCAATAGATTCAATTACACCTAGAGACTTCTTAATTAATTTAAGTGCACCTATGTTAGAAAAAGATCAATGGCGGCCAAACTTTTACAAGTTGGGATTATCGGAGAGAATTTTTAAAGTTGGGATTATTATCGGCCAACAGGTGAAACTTAGGATTATTAAAATCCAATAACCCTAAATAAATTATTGTATCTTTTTGGTTTTTTTTTTTTTGTAGCGTCATGTTTGTATAATTAAAAGAAATATTTGATTTTAATAATCTCAACTATTCGTCGTTGGCTGCCAACAATCCCAACTTTAAAAATAACCACTGGCAGTCCTAACTTTTAACATATTGGTCTTCAATGGACCCTGACTAACAGAACCCTAACGCCGTTAGTCTCCGGTCGCCGGAAAAACATTTTTTGCCGGAAAACTCATTTTTGGCTGGAAAACTCAACATTTTGTCCCGAACCTCTTTGTAATCTTATGATGGACCTTTGGGAACATTTTTCTAGTAAAAGCCCTAATTATTAAATTCGTTGGAAAACTCTTTTTTCGCCGGAAAACTTCTTTTTTGCAGGAAAACTCAAATTTTTGGCCGGAAAACTCAACATTTTCGTCCCAAATGTGACAACCCGTGATTTACGGCTCCTAATTACGTAATTTACAAGTAATTAACGCAACAAATAATAGTGTTTACAACGCAAATTAACTTAATTAGGCCTTTGGAGTGCCTGGGAACGTCTATCCGTCTTTACAGTGCGCGAACGGTGGTTTACAGAGAAACCGGCGAAACGTTAAACGGCAACGGGTTGAAACCGAACAGGATACTGACAACGCCGACTGATATTAAATTTTTACGATATATTTGAGCTTCGTAATTATATTTTTGTAACTACAGTCGAAACCGGATCGAGGAACGGATTAAAGACGGCAACGATACAATTTCTCGCGATTATTACCGTAATCGACGAACGGGCGTGCAAACAACGACTACCGACCGTATTTTTGTGTACTTTAATTTTTGACATTAAACGGGGTTCTGGTTTTGACAACGGGTCTCGTAGGATTTACGGGCCACTTACACACGAGACGGGCTTGTGGGCCCTGGGCCCAAGCCCAAAAACCACAAGCCTAAACCCGCATATAATATATTAGATTTCTACAATAATCTTGTCAAAAATCCTAAATCTAAACAAAATCCCTTCACAATCTATCCAAAATCTCTATATAATCTATCCATAATATTTTGTGCAAAAATTTGAACAAGATCTCCGAAGATTCAAATCTTTCTATATAACACCCTCCTCCTCCTCTTTTGTCTTGTGCAGACATTTTTACACACACATATACAATTACCAAACACATTCATGCCTCTCATCTCTCTCTCTCGATTCTTTATACAGAGGCAACAAACAACATCCTCTCTCTTCTCCTTCAATCCAACCGCACACCACACATCCCTTCCCCTCTTTCTGATTTCAGTCCGGTGGTTCAGTTCCTCGGGCAAGACACCACCCCCTCCTCTTTTGAACGACAGAAACGACCACCACCACCACCACTGTTCGGTGGTGGTGCGGTGAAGAAGATAGATACGGGAGAGAGGGAGAGACGAGACGGAGAGAGAGAGATGTGAGAAAGGGTGTCGGAGAGAGAGAAAGATCGACAGAGGAGAGAGAGCTCCGGTGATGACAGCGCCGCCGCAGACGGCGGCGGTAGTGGGCAGCGGTGGTGATGGTTTTCGATGGTGTTGACGGCGACAACAGCCGTGGTCGAGTCTCAGCTCGTGCTTCATGTCTCGGCTCGGCTCAAGTTCAAGCGTTCAGGTCACGGGTTCAGATTTAATGACGGTCCATGCTTCGGCTTCGAGTTCAGGATCGGTTCACCACTCACGGGCTCAGGTTCTCGTGTTCGGTTCAGGTTTGCTCCGGGTGTTTCAAGTAAGTTTCCGGTTTGATTTTGATTCGGGTTTTGGCTCGGGTTACAAACCTGGTTTTGGGTTCAAGTTGTGATTCAGATTATGATTCTGTTCGGGTCAGATGGTTCAAGAAGCGGGTCAAAGCTTCGGGTCAGATTTGGTCAAGTTTTGGTGCGGTTTGCTTCGATTCAGATTTGGGTTCGGTTCGGGTTCAGTTTCAGCAGTGCGGGTTTCGGTCAAACCGAGACAACTCGGTCAACAGCAGGTCAACTCAGTCAACCTATCCGCATTTCGACCCGAAGAGTGGTAAAGATTTTACGGCGCGTTTTATTTCTTTATTTCCATAGTTTTAACGTATCACGTGATAACGAGCTCGAACCGACCTATTTATAAGTTACATTTGAGATATACATATATGTTTGCCGAAATTACATTTATAGTTTAGTTGAATCTTGATAAAAATTTCGACACTTTAGTTGTCGGGGCGTCCAAAAACAAAGGAAACTCTGCCCGTTTTTCGAGAAAATCCGTAAAGACGAAGCGTTTTTATTATAAAACAAAACGTCGGAATTCGAATCCTTTTATAAATAAATATAGTATATATATTTATTTCAAACATCGCGTAACACGAATTCCCCTAATAAAAATAAATATAGATCGTATTCACTTTCAAAAACAACTCTACGATTCCTCTATAAAATAAATATAACTCTTCATATTTATTTTACACGCCTAAACGGCCTATACGTATATTTTTGGCAAATATACACAAGACGTGATACAAATTATTATATACGAAACGCGATATATGATACGAGTTTGTTATATGATATTTTCATAGAAATATTCTTTTATACTCGTATGACTACTCGAGACGGCTAACACACCTACAACGATATATTTTTATATAAATATTTATCTATTTTAAGTCTCTCGGAAACTAAGTCTTTTTCAAGACTTATTAAACTGCCACTGACATAAGCGAGACTTAACAAGTATAACTAAGCCGTTACTATTAAGTTATTAATTTACCGTTAAATCGTTCGATTTATGATTCGGTAGAGCTCGGTGACACGCAAACTAGTTACCGCTTTTATTTAGAAACTTATTAGATATTCCTTGTTAGGAATATTGTAGAATGCACGCTAGCGAGTCAAGTCTTGGAAACGACATCACGAAGTCGTAAATTAGCTAGCTTTGCACAGGAATATTCAGGTGAGTTCATAACCCCACTTTTCACGGCTCTACATTTTTATAAATGTTTTCGGGGTGGAAAGACATGCACGTTTTGCAAAAGCAAACAAAGTTTAGAACAAATATAAAACTCGTATTTCTAAATCATATTACGAAGGGATTTCGAGGAACTCAAATGATTTACGAAAGGTTTATACTAAACATACCGGTTTTTACAAAAACAAATGCTTGTTCGAAATGTGAATGATATTCGGCCAGGGTGACCGGGGATTGGGTTAGGGTAACCAGGAATCTGGTCAGGGTGACCAGGAATTTATTTTATACACGGTATGATTAACGTAAGGAGGTTTAGATCATGTGAATGGGTAGTTAGAACACCGAGGGACTCGAGCGGTAGATCTATCTGGGTGTAGCGAGCCCAGCTCTAGGCCAAACGGACCTCTCGGAGGCTAACCACAACGGACCTGGAGTGACTTGGTTGCCCAACGCAAAAATCGGCTAGGTTGTGTCTTACTTACTTGCATTTCACAACATGCTAATGGCCTTGCAAACCATTGGTGATCACAAGTCCTCTTACACTGCTACATACCAGGAACATTATACTTACGAAACATACTTGTTCATACAAATTAAATACCATGTTTTCTACAAAATTTAAGGCATAAGATTATGCGGGTCAAAGTCAGGGTGGGCATTGATGATTTTACGAACATTACAAAAACATGGTTTTATGAACATAACGTGTTACAAACACAACGTTTCCATATAACTTTGCAAGAAAATGGTTTTTAAATTCATTTTCTCAATACTACTTCAAAAACCGGTTATTCCAAAGATTTATTTCAAATCTTTCACAGTACCAAAGATTTATTTCAAACCTTTCACAACTCAAAAGATTTATCTTAAATCTTTTACGAACAAACTATGAACTCGCTCAACATTATGTTGATTTTTCTCGCATGTTCTTTCTCAGGTTGCATTTCTAATACAAGGCACGGTTGGAATAGGAGGACCATCGAGAATTCGAGTACTTAGCAGGCGTTCAGTTTCTAGAAGTCTTTGCTTATTTGCTTCCGCTGTGCAATGACGACACCAGTCCAGTCACGCCGATGCTCTGATAATTTCGGGGTGTGACAGATTGGTATCAGAGCTATAGGTTACAGCGAATTAGGTTTCTGTTGTGATACCTAGGCTCTAACCTCACTTTCCTCTGGGAACTTAGACTATTAAGACGTTGAATACACACAGAACGCCTAGTACTCGAATATGGTCTCCAACCGTTGCCGAAAAACAAACAGTCAAAATTTCGTTTTCAAACATACGCTATTGTGATGTTTTACACACGGTACATGAAACGATTACATACAGTACACAACACTCTGAGAGTTTAGGAAACATGCAATTAAGACCTTCGGAAAAGGGAATTCAGTCGGGTGGCTGGATCAGTCTGAGAGGCTGGGAGGATAGTCTAGTGGGACTAGGAAGAGCAGTCTGGGAGGCTGGGAGGCTAGTGGGACTAGGAAGAGCAGTCTGGGAGGCTGGGAGGCTAGTGGGACTAGGAAGAGCAGTCTGAGAGGCTGGGAGGCTAGTGGGACTAGGAAGAGCAGTCTGAGAGGCTGGGAGGCTAGTGGGACTAGGAGAATTACTTGATTGCTTATTGGTGACTAACATGTGCATTCGGTTATATGATTGATTATTTGTGCATGTGTTTATTAAAGGTCATCACGTAGGAACCGCGAATATTAACTCGGGCACACACTATATTCCATATTGCCTATAATATTTTAACTTCCCGAGCAGGCAGCCTACGCATAACAAAACGAGTGCATAAGAATACATGCAACTCCATCCTTACGTCAACGGATGTCGGGGTACCTCACATTCTACGCGGAACACAACGCTAGTGCACAGGTATATGTGAAACTTAAGCTATACATCAACGGAGGTTGAAGTACGACACATACGATTATCGAGGCGAGGCCTTCGAGAAGGAACGATGACGCAATTTAACGACGACGCTAGATTCCTGTCAGCAGGAGAACTAACGATCTGGAAACGACAATTTGTCACGCGATCCTGCAACGGCACGAATCACGCCAGGGAGAAGACGAATGTCTCCGCATCCCCCCTACCTAATTAATGACGAGTACGCTATGTTCGACATTCCATGGTAATGTCACCTAACAATTGGTCGTCACACGAAACCCCGGTAAAGTCCTCAAATTTCTTTTATTGAAATTTCGAATTTCACACTTACTGAGTAGATTTTCGTATCTCTACTCCTCTTAATGATCATTGTGTCACGATCATTCTTTACAAGTTACATACATGGTTTTTCGTTGTGACCATGCCGAAAAGTTTTCTTATCGATGCATATATCTATTGTCGGATTGCGCTAAAACCAAGTTCAATTGTTTGAACTTGCCCATTACACTTATTCGATTCGAGACACCATATGATGTATTGGGAACATCATATTCAAATCAATTTTTAACGAACACTTCATTTGTTCCGAGTCGTGGTAAACTTGTTTGGTATTCGACTCCATTAAATTGTTGATTTCGACACCTTGTGGCGGTGTTTTCACTTATTTGAACCTTGCGCTAAACTCGTTTACGTATCTTATACACGGATTTAATTATTGAATTGCTTTAAATCCGCTTTGGTTTATCTCATTACAACAGTCTTAATACAATAGTGTGTTAAGACAATGGTACACAAATTCATTTCTATATTTCTGGTGTACCTCATGACGGTTCTTTCAACATCGATTGGATGCTTTGCGATATTCATTGCTTCTTCATCTTCGATCAAAAATATTATTTCTTTGATATTTTCAATTGAAAAATTTTCGATGTTTGTTGGAACAAACATTCATATTTACCTCATGGCGTTTTCATTTGACCTAAAACACGGTGGATTTGTTTGATCACCGCTATTATTGAATTATTTAAGTCACTACGACACTTTGTGGTGTCAGTACAAACTTGTAGCTTGGGCTAACTATGATTGAGCGTTTTATGCAAAACACAGGTGATACTTGTTCAATCACCTCTATTATTAAATTGTTTCATTCATTGCGACACCTTGTGGCGTCGGTATAACTTACAGCTTGTGCTGATCACGATCGAGCGTTTCATGCAAACTAATACATTTGATATTGTCGATTCAAAGTTCATCCAGTGGATGTTATTGCTTCTAGAACTCGTTTACATGTTGTAAACGTTCATATGGAATTCGATTGGTCGAAGTTCCTGTTCATTGTTGGATCCCGGTTAACTTAGTCACATTAGTGACTGTACCTATACGTCTCGTTTCCTTTGACATCAATTACTGAGACACATTTCTTTTAAACTGTTGGGATTCCTATTGTGAAGGAATGCCCTTGAATTCACATGACTCGAATAAGTCTTGTTTCGATCACACGGTCATTCACCTGGTTATTATTCGGACTTACCTGCGAACAACACAATTCTGAGGGGATGACATAGTCTAAATTTCGAGGACGAAATTTCTGTAACAGGGGGAGAATGTGACAACCCGTGATTTACGGCTCCTAATTACGTAATTTACAAGTAATTAACGCAACAAATAATAGTGTTTACAACGCAAATTAACTTAATTAGGCCTTTGGAGTGCCTGGGAACGTCTATCCGTCTTTACAGTGCGCGAACGGTGGTTTACAGAGAAACCGGCGAAACGTTAAACGGCAACGGGTTGAAACCGAACAGGATACTGACAACGCCGACTGATATTAAATTTTTACGATATATTTGAGCTTCGTAATTATATTTTTGTAACTACAGTCGAAACCGGATCGAGGAACGGATTAAAGACGGCAACGATACAATTTCTCGCGATTATTACCGTAATCGACGAACGGGCGTGCAAACAACGACTACCGACCGTATTTTTGTGTACTTTAATTTTTGACATTAAACGGGGTTCTGGTTTTGACAACGGGTCTCGTAGGATTTACGGGCCACTTACACACGAGACGGGCTTGTGGGCCCTGGGCCCAAGCCCAAAAACCACAAGCCTAAACCCGCATATAATATATTAGATTTCTACAATAATCTTGTCAAAAATCCTAAATCTAAACAAAATCCCTTCACAATCTATCCAAAATCTCTATATAATCTATCCATAATATTTTGTGCAAAAATTTGAACAAGATCTCCGAAGATTCAAATCTTTCTATATAACACCCTCCTCCTCCTCTTTTGTCTTGTGCAGACATTTTTACACACACATATACAATTACCAAACACATTCATGCCTCTCATCTCTCTCTCTCGATTCTTTATACAGAGGCAACAAACAACATCCTCTCTCTTCTCCTTCAATCCAACCGCACACCACACATCCCTTCCCCTCTTTCTGATTTCAGTCCGGTGGTTCAGTTCCTCGGGCAAGACACCACCCCCTCCTCTTTTGAACGACAGAAACGACCACCACCACCACCACTGTTCGGTGGTGGTGCGGTGAAGAAGATAGATACGGGAGAGAGGGAGAGACGAGACGGAGAGAGAGAGATGTGAGAAAGGGTGTCGGAGAGAGAGAAAGATCGACAGAGGAGAGAGAGCTCCGGTGATGACAGCGCCGCCGCAGACGGCGGCGGTAGTGGGCAGCGGTGGTGATGGTTTTCGATGGTGTTGACGGCGACAACAGCCGTGGTCGAGTCTCAGCTCGTGCTTCATGTCTCGGCTCGGCTCAAGTTCAAGCGTTCAGGTCACGGGTTCAGATTTAATGACGGTCCATGCTTCGGCTTCGAGTTCAGGATCGGTTCACCACTCACGGGCTCAGGTTCTCGTGTTCGGTTCAGGTTTGCTCCGGGTGTTTCAAGTAAGTTTCCGGTTTGATTTTGATTCGGGTTTTGGCTCGGGTTACAAACCTGGTTTTGGGTTCAAGTTGTGATTCAGATTATGATTCTGTTCGGGTCAGATGGTTCAAGAAGCGGGTCAAAGCTTCGGGTCAGATTTGGTCAAGTTTTGGTGCGGTTTGCTTCGATTCAGATTTGGGTTCGGTTCGGGTTCAGTTTCAGCAGTGCGGGTTTCGGTCAAACCGAGACAACTCGGTCAACAGCAGGTCAACTCAGTCAACCTATCCGCATTTCGACCCGAAGAGTGGTAAAGATTTTACGGCGCGTTTTATTTCTTTATTTCCATAGTTTTAACGTATCACGTGATAACGAGCTCGAACCGACCTATTTATAAGTTACATTTGAGATATACATATATGTTTGCCGAAATTACATTTATAGTTTAGTTGAATCTTGATAAAAATTTCGACACTTTAGTTGTCGGGGCGTCCAAAAACAAAGGAAACTCTGCCCGTTTTTCGAGAAAATCCGTAAAGACGAAGCGTTTTTATTATAAAACAAAACGTCGGAATTCGAATCCTTTTATAAATAAATATAGTATATATATTTATTTCAAACATCGCGTAACACGAATTCCCCTAATAAAAATAAATATAGATCGTATTCACTTTCAAAAACAACTCTACGATTCCTCTATAAAATAAATATAACTCTTCATATTTATTTTACACGCCTAAACGGCCTATACGTATATTTTTGGCAAATATACACAAGACGTGATACAAATTATTATATACGAAACGCGATATATGATACGAGTTTGTTATATGATATTTTCATAGAAATATTCTTTTATACTCGTATGACTACTCGAGACGGCTAACACACCTACAACGATATATTTTTATATAAATATTTATCTATTTTAAGTCTCTCGGAAACTAAGTCTTTTTCAAGACTTATTAAACTGCCACTGACATAAGCGAGACTTAACAAGTATAACTAAGCCGTTACTATTAAGTTATTAATTTACCGTTAAATCGTTCGATTTATGATTCGGTAGAGCTCGGTGACACGCAAACTAGTTACCGCTTTTATTTAGAAACTTATTAGATATTCCTTGTTAGGAATATTGTAGAATGCACGCTAGCGAGTCAAGTCTTGGAAACGACATCACGAAGTCGTAAATTAGCTAGCTTTGCACAGGAATATTCAGGTGAGTTCATAACCCCACTTTTCACGGCTCTACATTTTTATAAATGTTTTCGGGGTGGAAAGACATGCACGTTTTGCAAAAGCAAACAAAGTTTAGAACAAATATAAAACTCGTATTTCTAAATCATATTACGAAGGGATTTCGAGGAACTCAAATGATTTACGAAAGGTTTATACTAAACATACCGGTTTTTACAAAAACAAATGCTTGTTCGAAATGTGAATGATATTCGGCCAGGGTGACCGGGGATTGGGTTAGGGTAACCAGGAATCTGGTCAGGGTGACCAGGAATTTATTTTATACACGGTATGATTAACGTAAGGAGGTTTAGATCATGTGAATGGGTAGTTAGAACACCGAGGGACTCGAGCGGTAGATCTATCTGGGTGTAGCGAGCCCAGCTCTAGGCCAAACGGACCTCTCGGAGGCTAACCACAACGGACCTGGAGTGACTTGGTTGCCCAACGCAAAAATCGGCTAGGTTGTGTCTTACTTACTTGCATTTCACAACATGCTAATGGCCTTGCAAACCATTGGTGATCACAAGTCCTCTTACACTGCTACATACCAGGAACATTATACTTACGAAACATACTTGTTCATACAAATTAAATACCATGTTTTCTACAAAATTTAAGGCATAAGATTATGCGGGTCAAAGTCAGGGTGGGCATTGATGATTTTACGAACATTACAAAAACATGGTTTTATGAACATAACGTGTTACAAACACAACGTTTCCATATAACTTTGCAAGAAAATGGTTTTTAAATTCATTTTCTCAATACTACTTCAAAAACCGGTTATTCCAAAGATTTATTTCAAATCTTTCACAGTACCAAAGATTTATTTCAAACCTTTCACAACTCAAAAGATTTATCTTAAATCTTTTACGAACAAACTATGAACTCGCTCAACATTATGTTGATTTTTCTCGCATGTTCTTTCTCAGGTTGCATTTCTAATACAAGGCACGGTTGGAATAGGAGGACCATCGAGAATTCGAGTACTTAGCAGGCGTTCAGTTTCTAGAAGTCTTTGCTTATTTGCTTCCGCTGTGCAATGACGACACCAGTCCAGTCACGCCGATGCTCTGATAATTTCGGGGTGTGACAATAACAAACGGTATGTTAGCTATGGGTTTAGATGATAACATAATCAATGTACGTAAGTAGGATGATGGCATTAGTAACTATTAATCACTTAGTGACCAAGGTGCAAAAGGTGTAGATCTATAGAACTTGAGACACGCTCCACTCCTGGTTGGTTCCATATGAGTGCTTTTGTGATCCCAATGATATCTGGTTACTTACTTATGGTACATACTGTCAGGGTGTTCCGACACACTGATAGATCCTTAAAAAAAATCCATGAATGCTAATAACATACCATGATTTCATTACAAGATTACAAACATGAGATTTCATATGATAACATTAACTACATGAACTCGCTCAACCTTTGTTGACTTTTTAAAACTAAATGTATTTTAGGAAACAAGTCTTGAGCCGATGATACACTACGAGAACGGGAATGACAATGACAACGATTGCCGCTTTTGGAGGATTTGTCTTCTATATCCCAACTTCGTATGGGTATATAGGGGACAAAACCTCAATATGTTTTATGTCAAAAACAATCCTTTGTGAAGTGTAATATAACTTGATAACTATGTTATTTTAGCGTTGTAAACGTTGTTGAAACTTGAAAACTATGTTGGAAACTTGTAAACTTTGCTTGAAATCAATATATCTATGGCATCGTTGTTGGTTTATATTGTTTACACACTTGGATGCAATGATTACCTTTATTACGTCACACACAATACGCTTCCGCTACTAGCAGGGTGTGACAAATTCCTTCTTTGTGCGACATAGTTTTTTCCTCGTTCATCTTTAAGTTGCAGCCATTGAATCCTCAGCATCCATGTCTGCCTCATCTTCAAGTCACGCTCGATCCAAATCTAAGTCGAAGAGGCCTGAACCCTTCTAACATCATTTGTCCTTGTGGTGGTGTAACAGAGTACAAGTATTCAACCACTAAGGCTAACCCTTAGTGTCGGTTCTTAAGTTGTGTAAGTGACCAAATTCTATTATTTTTGTACATTGTTAATGTGTTATATAAGTTCTGCACAATGAATAATGTCTAATTATAGTTAGGGGATGTGGATTTCTTCATTGGGCTGACCTACCTGATACAGCACATTGTCAAATATGTGATGAGGTAATTTTTGCTTTGTTAAAGAGTAATGGTGAGGGTCGGGTGTATTATATTTTTCTTTATATTTTAAGCCCTTTTTAACACGTTAGTCAAGTTTTAAATTTATAAAACACGATATTCTACTAACACTAAACACACACATGGGCAAGTGCACCCATCGTGAGCGTAGTATAGCGTTGGTAAGATACCGAGGTCGTCCAAGGATACGAGAGCTTTTAATACTGGTTTATCCTCAACGTCTAATCAAATAAAAAATTAAAAAAAAGGTTTTAAACATGAAAATAAAAATGCTGAAAAATAAAAAGAAAAATAAAACAGATAGACAAGATGAATCACTTGGATCCGACTCGCCTTTAGTGTAACCTTTGATGATTTCCGCACTTTTGCACTTTTTAAGAGATTATCTTAGTTATAGTAGTAGGCCCCTCTTTTGAAGGTGACGTTACCCTCAACCCAGTAGTTTGAGTCAGCAAGGATACAATCCTGAAGGGTTGGAATATTGGAAAATAATTAATTAAGTTATTAATACGTTATGTGGTAGGCCCCTCTTTTGAAGGCGACGTTACCCTCGGCTAAGTGGTTTGAGTCAGCAGGGATACAATCCCAAGTAGCCAGGTTAATGTATTAATAGCAGTTTACATATGAGGGGATCAAGGAATTCGCACCCCCGCCATCCAATACCAGTGGGTATTGAAGGAGGTCCTAGTAAGCTTGACCCAGGTCCTTGCAGGATCTATACACTGAACAAGGCAAGAACCTTACCAAACCATTCCCTTTACCCCCGACCAGGTAGCCAACATATCTCTATATAGACCGTAGAGATATGAATGGTGTAAATCTTTTATTTTATATAAACAGTAAAATAATGTCAAGACACCACGGACAAATGATAAGGAAGTTTCACCTTCAACATAAGAAACTAGTTATTAAAGTCATTAATACAAAACCAAATAAAAAGTGCGAAAAGATTAAAAATCAAAAGTATTACACTAAACACTTGTCTTCACCAAGTGATGTAAGAGACTTAGGAAACCATGGCCTTTGATTGTCAAGAACTCTTACTATCAATCTTGGATCCCGAGACTACTACACACACTCTAGGTGGATGATGGATGATGGTGGTGGTGGTGGATGTGGGTGTTGTGATGGTGGTGGAGTGTGGGTGAATTGAGAGAGAGGTGGTTTACCAAGGGATGCCTTTGAAGTGAGCCAAGCACCCCTATTTATAGCCTGCACAGAAGCCCGGACACGGCCCCGTGTCCATTGGGCACGGCCCTGTGTCCATCCTTATTCTCTTTCTTCATTAATTGCAATTTATCTGCTTTAGCTCCACACGCCCCCGTGTTCACTGGGCATGGCCCCGTGAGCAGAAGCGAATCTATACTATCAAGATTTGCAAGATTTTGAGAATCTTAGCGTTGACCACGACCCATGTTGAGCTGGGCACGCCCCCATGCTGGGAATAAAAGCTTCTATGACTTTGTCTTTTCTGCAGGTGCCTGGCCACGCCCCCGTGTCCGCAGGGCACGGGGCCATGGTCAGCCTTCTGTTCCTTTGTTTTTTCTTGGGAAGATGCTGTCGAGGGGTCGGGCATGCCACGTTTATTTCTTTTCTTGTATTTATGTTAGATTTGGCTGCATATTTGTTCCTTTTGTTCAATTACGCTCATTCAGTCCTGAAAATACAAAAGGAAGACAAAAGCACACTTTTTCCAACATTAGTACTAAAAAAGGGTTAGTTTTATGCTTCATTTGATGTAATTTATATGTTGCATTTTGCACACATCAAATACCCCCACACTTGAATCTTTGCTTGTTCTCAAGCAAAACTCCTTATAATGTGGCTTACACGCCCAAATGGAATGGGTAGAAGAGAAGTTTTGGGTTTGTCTTGAGTGTCGGGAATCCAAGATCTTTATTGGGTTTTATTTTTATGCTATTTACAATCCTATTCGTTATGATTTATTTAGAACATTTCATAAGGAAAATTACTTATTTGGGCATAACATGCCTCTTTAAAATTCCATTTATATACAAGTTCACATACCTCACGGGAGATCACTCAACACTCGGCCGAATATGTATTTTTGTGAAACACACGAGACCGACATGGAGCTTACTTCTACCATATGCTTGCCATGCAATTAATCCTCATCCATTTTAACTATAAACCTTTTGTAAATATCAAGAGAACTTGGGGAAGGGTTAGGCTTCGGTTAAAGGTAGGTGGTTTTGGGTTAGTGGTTAAGAAAAAGGGCGAAAAGCATAAAAAGCGTCAGTCGTCGTAAAACTTTTTGTTTTTGTGACATTTTATTCGAACAAAGCACTTTCAAACAAAGTTTCTTTGAGGAACTTGTTTGTTTATTGCTAGACTTCTCTTTTTTTCATAAGGAATCGTCATACGAAAACCGAGCTTCTTACTAAAACAAAAGGGTTTAAAAGAAAAAAGTTTTGGTGGGTAAAGGGTGTTTGTTTTGTGGGTTTAGAAATGAAAAGGTTTAGGCTCAAAAGGGTTAACTAGGGGGATTTTGGGTAGGTTAAAAGAAAAAGAAAAATAATTTTGTTGAAAAGAAAAAAAGGGTTAGTCCTAATGCCTCCATTATTTACTTACTTGGGTTTAAGTTGGTAAGGACCGTGAATGTATTGTCGTGGTAAGTTCTAGAGTCGTAATAAACCAAACGGCTATTCACACAAGAAACGAAAAAAGAGCATTTCGTTTAAAGATGTATATTTGTATGCTCAATAAAGGCTCAAAACTCACTTTTTGTGGGAATGAGTTTATAATGTGATCAAGTATATATAATCAAATTTTAACTAGATTTGTCATGCCGTTTCATAATTATCTTATTTGGATCTTTTTATCACGACGCTATAGGTTGTCAATTTGTAAAAATATAACCTTTTTAGAACTTTTTATTCCCAAATTAAACCAAGACAAGTAAAAAAAACGAATTTTTTTTTTCAGATTAGCGGTTCCAGTAGAGTTTTGTGTAAGGCTTGTTATTAGGACTTGCAAAATTCAAGGTTTTAGCATCCCCCCCCCCCCCCACACACACACTTAAATTGCACATTATCCTCATTGTGTCCCAAAAATAATTTTTTAGGTTGATTGAATGTGTAAAAAGGTGTTTAAAACAAGGTTTTGATGTTAATGGACATCTGGACATGGCCCTATGCTGGATGAGCACGGCCCCGTGGTCAGACTGCCAGTAACGAAAACTTACAGAAGGTGGGCACGGGGCGTGTCTAGTGGACACGACCCCATGTTTGGCAGGTTTTAAACAAACAGCAGCAATAGGGTGGTGGACACGGGGGCGTGTTGGCTGGGCACGACCCCGTGTTGACAATCCGCAATCCGCAGAAACAGGTTTTGGATTTCGGTTCTGGTTTCCAGGCTTATGTAGCACTAATACTTAGTGCTTCCAATCCTCCTAGGTACTTGTTTTACTTAGAAATACCACACCAAACAAAATAACAAACATCCTACCTTACCAAAAGTTCAATCATCCACAACACAAACTAAAAAGAAAAATGCAGGAAATTAAAAGTGTTAACGGAAAAGTAAATTGTTCAACAATGGCACGCAGGCCATGAATTGTTTGTGAGAGATAAGGGGTTAACCTGTTAAGACCTTCAACCGTGTTTCATCACCTACCACCGCCTCCAGCTCAATCCATATCGTCGTCCTCGTTATCCCCTCCTTGACCCGCCATGTACTCCTCGATATTGCCGATGTCATCTTGAATTTCGGAGATGTTCCTCTCTATAACTCCGACTCGGGCGTATGTGTTGCTTTCCATATTGTAGGTGTTTCGGGTGCACATGAGGTTTTCCTGCAATAAATCATGTAAACTTTGAAAATTAGGAAAACCACCTCCTTGAGAGGAGGATTGGCCCGGATCACCATGGTGCTGATACTAGTACTGCGGAGGAGGACGGATTTGTGGAGCGTGAAGGACGAGAGCTTCCTGAGGGTTCCACACATGCCCCTGAACCATCTGAAATCTGATTGTTCCATCACCCGCTTCATTTATAATCCCCATCGAGCGGCATATGACGAGATCCACCTTCCCCGACCACGGACCCCTATGGAAGGACCTTGGCATTCCTTGCACGAAATGCTTGAAGAGGCGGTAAACCCACCCTCCAAAGAAAATAAGGGAAGGGAGATTGGCTAGTTGGTTCAAGTGCATTTTGCGTAGGAGCAGGTATGGAACATCAAGGGCTACACAATTGTAAATGCAGTGAAGGACCAAAAGATCTCGCAAGCTTACAACACCGGTACTGTCATGTCGATAGCAGGGGGAGTTGTTGAGGACCCTATGGATGTAGCGGTATAGAGGGTCCCGCAACTGGGTGCTCTTGGTCTGGCTTGGGTTGTAGTGTCCTTCCCCAATCTAAGCCCATGCTGCTTGACGTTGGTCCTGTGGGAGTTCACGGAGACCACCCGTGTTCTCCTCATCTCCCACATCCTCTTCAGCACATAACCCAATGATTGCCCCAAATTGTGCAATTGAAATTGAGAGCAGATGCGTGTTGAAGTGTTATATATATTAGGTGTATATTTTAAGCCCCTTTAACACTTTTTTAGCCAAGTTTTAAATTTATAAAACACGATATTTACTAACACTAAACACACATATGGGCAAGTGCACCCATCGTGAGCGTAGTATAGTGTTGGTAAGATACCGAGGTCGTCCAAGGACACAAGAGCTTTTAGTACCGGTTTATCCTCAACGTCTAATCAAAACAAAAGTTTAGAAAAAATGTTTTAGACTAAGAAAAATAAAAACTAACTAAAAATGCTGAAAATAAAAATAAAATAAAAACAGATAGACAAGATGAATCACTTGGTTCCGACTCGTGTATAGTGTAACCTTTGATTATTTCCGCACTTTTGCACTTATTTAAGAGATTATCTTAGTTATTGTAGTAGGCCCCTCTTTTGAAGGTGACGTTACCCTCAACCCAGTAGTTTGAGTCAGCAAGGATACAATCCTAAAGGGTCGGATTATTGAAAGATAATTAATTAAGTTATTAATGCAAATTATGGTAGGCCCCTCTTTTGGAGGTGACGTTACCCTCGACTAAGTAGTCTGAGTCAGCAGGGATACAGTCCTAAATAGCCGGGTTATAGTATTAATAGTAGTTAACTTATGAGGGGATCAAGGAGTTTGGACCCCCGCTATCCAATACCGTTAAGTATTGAATGAGGTCCTACTAAATTTGACCCATGTCCATTGCAGGACCTCTAAACGCTGAACAATGGCAAGACTCTTACCAAACCGTTCCCTTAACCCCCGACCAGGTAGCCAACATACCTCCATATAGACCGTGGAGATATGAATGGTGAAAATCTTTTATTTTATATAGACAGTAAAATAATGCCAAGACACCACGGACAAACGATAAGGAAGAATCACCTTCAACATAAGAAACTAGTTATTAAAGTCATTAATACAAAACCAAGTAAAAAGTGTGAAAAGATTTGAAATAAAAAGTATTACACTAGACACTTGTCTTCACCAAGTGATGTAAGAGACTTAGGCAAACATGGCCTTGATTGTCAAGAACTCTTACGATCAATCTTGGATCCCGAGACGACTCACACACTCTATGATGGACAATGGATGATGGTGGTGGATGATGGTGTTATGGTGGTGGTGGGTGGTGGGTGAAGTGTGAGAGAGGTGGTGTGCCAAGGGATGGTTTGAGCTTGAGCCAAGCACTCCTATTTATAGGCTGAACAGAAGCTCGGGTACGGCCCCGTGTCCACATCCTTCTCTTTCTTCATTTAATGCAGCTTGTCTTATTAGTTGACCACGCCCCCGTGTCCGCTGAGCACGACCCCGTGTGTAGAAGAATCTTTGTACTATGAAGATTTCCCTAGATTGTGCGAATCTTATAGTTGACCACGGCCCCGTGTCCGCTGAGCACGGCCCCGTGGTGGGCAATAGAAGCTTCTACCACTTTGTCTTTTCTGCTGACACTTGGGCACGCCCTGAGCACGGGGCGTGTTCAGTCTCCTGTCTTCTTGTTTTGCTTGGGAACATGCTGTCGTGGGGTCGGGCATATCACGTCTTGTTCCTTTTCTTGTATTTATGTTAGATTTTGATGTCTTTTTGCTTCTTTTGTTAATTTGAGCTCATTTAATCCTGAAAATACAAAAGGAAGACAAAAGTACACTTTTTCCAACATTAGTACTAAAAAAGGGTTAGTTTTATGCCACAATTGATGTAATTTATATGATGCATTTTTGTAACACCTGTGCCTTCACGGCCATCAAACAAATACCAAAGCAATGAAATATTGTATTTCATACTTGGTATTTGTAAAAATATGTGTATCATTTGCACATATCAATTCTTGTTCAATTTCAAACTCTAAATCACTTTCTGGAAGGTTATACGCGCACCGATGCGTAAATATAACCAGTTTAATGCAACAAACACTCCGGAATAGTGACATTGGCTTAACATACCTTAAATAACCTTTACATAACTTAGAAATAAGTTTTGAAGGCTTTGGTATGGCAAAATCAAGTTAAATCGCTTACAGGGACTAAAGTTGACAAACTGCGAAAGTATGCCAATTTGAACTGTAACAGACATTCCGGAACATGACCATAAGTTAAACACACCTTAAATATCCTTTATATAGCTTAGAAATAGGCTTTGAGGGGTTCGGTGTGCTAAAATAAACTTTTGGGTCATTCAGGGACTAAAAGTGTCAAAAAGTGCACAAGTTTGCATTTTCGCGCATAACTTACGTTCTGGATATATCCGGACACCCAAAAATTTATGTAAGCATGACTACATTATATTTAAGTGTTCGCCTTAAGAAAAATCCATTCGTTTCGTCATTTGGATCGTTTTTCGCGCTTATGCGCATTCCGTCGTAATTAAGCGAACATCGCGTTCGTACGGCCAAACGAACCGACATCCGAGATATTTTTGAACATGTTTTAAGTTCCCTATACTTTAACTTCATTTAAGAGCTTTGAAATGGGGTTAACGGGCCTTAAACGTGTCAAAAATGGCCTAAATACAGTTCAGGGACCAAAACTGTAATTCTGCCAAAGTTCACCCATACGATGCGTATGGTATATATACCATACGATGCGTATGGGGTCTCCAGACCAGGTGCAATGTTTAAACAGCTGTTAACAGCTGCAAACCACTCCTAATCCCAATGCCAAGTGTTGATCTCTTATGGTGAGTGACCAAATGAGCCACCATAAGCTTCCGACACTTGTACGGGTGAGATCAAGGCACGTTTCCCGATAAACGATCCTAACGGTGGTGCATTTACTATAAATACCCATCCATACTCAACACAAAAACCCACAAATCTGATTAAGGAAGCTCTAAGTTGGAACCTTCGTTTCATACCTGAGCTATTTTAATCTGGGTTAGCATTCGGGGACCCTTCGTAAGTATTCTTTCGTTCTTTTCCTTATTATTTACTGCTTTTCGAGTCAGAAAGTCAAACTTTGTTTGACTTTCAGCGTTGACCAGTAATGGTCAATGCGAAGTTCGTTAGAACTTCGCAACGTGATTGTAATCACGATGGTCATAGTCCCTTGGGACTATGCCTACTGATTACCACGTTGTTTAGGGTCGTAGGGTAGGCGATCTAATAAATCGCCTATACCTTCGAACCCGACCCAGTTTGGTCGATCATTAGGATCTGACCAAATACGTTAGGTGACCATAGTGTAGGGAATAACCTTCCGAGGTTATACCTTATGGTCACGACGTTTAAGTAGTTGTATGATAGGTAGTTTATATGCCTTAGGTAAATTACCAGAATACCCTTTTCATACATAATTGGTAATTAAGCATATGTAACCTAAACTTTTGTCACGTAACTGATTTTGTAACATGTTTAGGCATATAATACTTGTCATAGGACTAGTTAGGCGGTCCGAACGCGTTTCACGCGCACGACGCGTTAAAGTAGCATAAGCTTCCTAAACGGGTCGTAATGGGTCGTAAACTATTATGTTAAGTTTCATTTAGCATGTAGGCTCTGTTAAACCATATCACGTGAGTTCCGACACTCATTTGGTTTACAAACCCTAATGCTACCCAGTCTTCCGATTTAGGTCCGGTTATTTAACATAGTTACCTATATTAGGTGCCGTTTGATTTCCGTGATCTCTAGCATTGTTTGGTTGTTACTCAAGGACTACTGAGCATTCTCAAGTGAGTACATAGACCCCTCTTTTACTGTTTTCCAAACTGTTTTGGGGTGAAACACATGTGCCTACTTGTTACTTTCATGTTTTCCTGTTTTCACATCATATACTGGTTATGTTCATTAGTACACTATTAGTACATTGATTTACATGACTTTTCTACTTTGTATGTTAACTTAGCATACTTAGTACATTTCTGTTGCATATGTTCCAGTAACATATGGACACATTGTTTTACAGCTCTACCTTGTATGTTTACTCTAGCATACTAGGTACATTATCTTCATCACATGCTTACATTTTGGTATGACATTTGGTTTGTTTAACGGGTCTATATAACATTCATTAACATTTGCTACGCCGCTCGGGAGTAAGTAGTGGTACCATAGGACTTGACAAATCCCATTCCTGACATCCCGGGTTTGTTTGGATGTAAGGAATGACTGAATCCGAATACAATTCTTTTGATAACCTTGACTGAGAGGGTTATCCGACTGTCTCAAGGCTTGAATGTTTGCGTTTAACATACTGCATAAGTGTTCATATTCAGTATAGCATGCATATATCTTACAAAACATAACTTTGATTTAAACCAGTTTTACTTCAATACTTTGTTTTGTTCATTTTTACTTATGGTTTAAGTAGTCTAAATTTTACTTACCATACATATCATTTTGGTTATACATTACTTGACTACTTTTGGACTATCAACATTTGACATGGTTTATACAAGGACTTTTGACTATTGGTTTAAACATAGACATTTGACATGGATATTTGACATAGACATTTGACTTGGATATTTGACATAGACATTTTGACATGATTTACATCTTGACATGAACATTTTACATTGTTTGGTTTGGTTTGATTAAGTGATTAAGTAACGATGCGTGTGTAATATGATACAAGCATGGTGGATACGCCGCTGGTACTTCCTATATATAAATGTTTGTATGGTATTACATAGCGTAGCGTTATTTGAATCATTTCAGTTTGATACATATAACATTTTATACAAATAACATACTTTTCACAAGACATTGTTTTACAAAACAACTTATCTTTTACAAACTCATTTAACTTGGTTATTCATTTAACCATACATTATTCACTTATTTATACATATCATCTGAACTCGTTGTTTTTCAAGTAATTTACAAAACAAAGCAAATAACAAGGTTCATGACTAAACATTTTCTCAAACATAAGTCATGACACCTATTTTCACAAAACCTATGTATCTCACCGGCATTTTTATGCTGACGTACCATATTTTCACATGTGTTTTTCAGGAGCTGTTGCATAAGATGATCAAGATATACATAGACAGACTTGGGCTTTAGTGACAATAAAAGATGCAAGACTAGTTAATTATGTTGTATTTCTTTGTTTGTTAAGACATTGTAACACTTTTAATCAATAAAACGAAACTTCAATTGCCATGGATTTGAAACATTAATTCTGTTACAACACGCCCCGATGTTTCCGCCGCGATTTGTTGTTCTACGCGGTCGGGGTGTGACAGAAAAGATGGTATCAGAGCCAATGGTTATAGGGAATTAGGTTATTAGTAATGCTTTGACCTAGACTATAACCTTTCTAGGACCCTAACGCGAGTTTACTTGTGTTTAGTCATAAAACAATACTGTCACCTATCCTTAGGCGACGACCACAACAAGAACATAAATTTCAAAACCGCTTTGAAAACTAATCATCTGTTCTAGGATGATTGATTACTAGGTTTTGAACCCTCTATTGTAAGGTTTTGAACTCTCTGTTATATGGTTTTGAATCCCTTTGAGTTTTCAAAATCTCGTCAAGGTTTTGGGTTTTAAATAATGTGAACACGTGCAAACTGGAAAGGTGAATGCCTGTATTCTGGGTTTTCTGTCTAGGCAAGCACTTCGTATACATCTCATCAGACGCGAGACCAGTTGTGCTTACCTGGGAATTCTCGGGATGAGTGTTCACTTATAGGCGAGCATGTCTTCAGTGATACATTAATAAGACCTGTTTACCTTGATTAGTCACCGTCTCATTTGTTTGCCTTAGGTAACAAACAAATGATCGCAATTTTCATGCGTTATCATTCTGTTTTGATTGTCCAATAACCTTTCACCTGTTTCTCCCTATGCCTTTCTTTTCCTTCAAGAATGTCTCTTCATCACGATGACGCCCAGATATCCAAGCAGACTGCCAAATTTACCCAACGAATAGGCGAAGTAGTCCTGAAGACTGTGGAATTAGCTACTGCCATGTATCGTCTCCTGGATGAAGCCACTCAAGAGCCACTGAAGGAAGTAGAAGTCAAGACTGCACCAAAGTCAAGGAAGCGTAAGGCTTCAAGGAAACCCGCTACGGTTACACCTAATCAAGCGGGACCTAGCCATGTGGCAAGGCCACCAGCTAGGAAGCCGTACTTTGGAACTTCACCTTTGTGCAACCAATGTAGCCTTCATCATCATACTAATGTGAAGTGCCGCAATTGCCAAAATTGTGGACTTATAGGTCATACGGCAAGGGTGTGCCCAACTACAGCTGTACCCAATCAAACAAGACCCATCCGGGTGACAGCACCACCAGCCAAGAAACCAATCGGGGAATCAAAGACCATGGATGAACGATCGCCTAAGAAGTCAAAGAAGCGAAAGGCTCCTCAAAACTTCGCCGTGGTCGCTCACAATGGTCGAGCCGTTCCCAACCAACCAGCTCAGCCACCTGCAAAGAAAGCATATGCCGGTACTGCACCTCATTGTGCACGCTGCAACGGTCATCACGCGTTACAACAAGTCTGCTGGCAATGCACGACGTGTGGTAAACTTGGGCATTTGGCCAAAGTTTGTCGTTTGGGACAAAATCAGGCTGCTCAGGTTCAAGCTCCGGTTCAAGGGAACGCTGCGAAATTCCCACTGGGTTCATGTTTCAACTGCGGAGAGATTGGTCACTTCCGCCACAACTGCCCAAAGCTTGCTAATGCAAATCCAACCCTTGGATGAGCATTCGGCTGAACAAAGGATATTGCTGTCTTATGCCTTTGTTTCTTTTGTTCTCGTGTTTTGTGAAACAATATGTCTTGTTCATAAATAAAAGTTGTTGTTCACAATTCTGATGTACAAGTATAATTACATGTGTGTATGACTTTTCCTATGATACCTACATCAAGGAACTATATTCCTTACAAACTACTTTTGTGATTCTCTCTTTCAAATGATCGCTCATGTTTCCCTCGAACATTCTAAGTACTCGTTTCATTCTAAGAAACAAAGTACAGAAGATAAAGTGACATTATGAGTGATCATGCTTCTGCACATCAGTGCCTTTGAATCCTTGGTTAGATAACTAAGGGTGTTTTCAAATCTCTTACCCATTACGTTTTAATTTTTCAACATACACAGTACAAGTATTTCAAAACAATCTTCATGATCTCAAAATATTTCATATAGTTTGAAAACAATTTTTTTTCTAGATACATTGTCTATGTTATTTCAAAAACATTGGCCATGTTATCAAAACCAACCTTTTTAATTTCAAAATATTTCATATAGTCTGAAGACAATATTAACACAGTACATTTTCTCATCAAGTGCATGATTTCGAAAAGCATCATTCATGTTTTCCAAAAACCTTATACATAATTTCAAAAATTCATTCCGCATGATTTTAAAACATTTTTATAAATATACCTACCTAGTACATCTACTTTATGATATCAAAAGTATTATATATAAGGTTTCAAAAACACTAAACATATTTTTTCTTAAAAGAACCCCATGCACAGTTTTCAAAAATATCTTTCTCATACATTTACTTAACTTTCAAATTCTGCTTCATATGTCGCCTTGACATATCTAGCATCTCAACCTCATAAGCATTTTACTTCATGTTTGGACTTAAGCACATCCCGTGCAAGAATTCAAAGCATCTTCAACTTCTACAATCCATATGGGATCTTTTTATCTCCATAATTAGACCCTTGTGGATGATCATGATTCAAATCAGAGTCCTTAATTGGATTCTTTATGTACCTTAATTCGAACATTTCGAGTTCTAGTAATCGAAATCGAATTTTCTTTTTGAATCTTTCTATCTTTATAGTTGGATTCTCGAAAATGTTTAAAGTACCAAATGAAATCCACAAGATGGATTCCTAGTGTGCTTTAAATACATGTACTCTGTTAGCAGAACAAACTTCTAGTTAGCAATTTTGTGGTTATGTGACTATGTGTTTATTCATCTTATGTTTTCTTTCATGCATTTTTGTGTTTTTAATACTCTGGATATTCGTTATCCAAATCCTCGCAGGATCTTTCATATCTTCATATGAGAGATTCGTAGCAGGATATTCAAAGGTACTACCTTAAATCCTTAATGGGCTTCTATGTAATAGTTAAGACCCTTGGATTTATATAGTACCACTCCAGACCCTTTTTAGTGGTCTAGTCTAAAGGATTGATTCACAATTTGGTTAAAGAATGACATCTAGTGATGTAGCTGGACAGACTCCTTGATAGTCTATTTAGATCATTTATTGATCTAGTCTACGGGACTCTATGGCGGTCTAGTCACACTCATCACAGGATTGCTCATTTGGTTTTACCCTACGCATTATAAAATAGACTGTGTGAACTGTGCAAGGAATTGTATAATTATGGAGGCCTACATAATTATGAAATTTAGTGCATAGAAACCCAGTAAGGTTTATTATGTGTAAGAACCGATAGTGACAACAATAACAAAATGAGAACGATGTAATGGAGGTACGGTGGACGCACCAATGACGCTTCATATACTTGTATATAAGTGTCCCTCTTACATTGCAAGCATAATGTTATTTAAGTTACTAGAAGTTCAGAACCCTAACCAATGTTGTTCGATCTTTTCAACTTCATGCTTTCAAGCTCTCACAAGTTTCCTCTAAATAAATTTCAGGACGAAATTTCCTAAAGTAGGGGAGACTGTAACACCTGTGCCTTCACGGCCATCAAACAAATACCAAAGCAATGAAATATTGTATTTCATACTTGGTATTTGTAAAAATATGTGTATCATTTGCACATATCAATTCTTGTTCAATTTCAAACTCTAAATCACTTTCTGGAAGGTTATACGCGCACCGATGCGTAAATATAACCAGTTTAATGCAACAAACACTCCGGAATAGTGACATTGGCTTAACATACCTTAAATAACCTTTACATAACTTAGAAATAAGTTTTGAAGGCTTTGGTATGGCAAAATCAAGTTAAATCGCTTACAGGGACTAAAGTTGACAAACTGCGAAAGTATGCCAATTTGAACTGTAACAGACATTCCGGAACATGACCATAAGTTAAACACACCTTAAATATCCTTTATATAGCTTAGAAATAGGCTTTGAGGGGTTCGGTGTGCTAAAATAAACTTTTGGGTCATTCAGGGACTAAAAGTGTCAAAAAGTGCACAAGTTTGCATTTTCGCGCATAACTTACGTTCTGGATATATCCGGACACCCAAAAATTTATGTAAGCATGACTACATTATATTTAAGTGTTCGCCTTAAGAAAAATCCATTCGTTTCGTCATTTGGATCGTTTTTCGCGCTTATGCGCATTCCGTCGTAATTAAGCGAACATCGCGTTCGTACGGCCAAACGAACCGACATCCGAGATATTTTTGAACATGTTTTAAGTTCCCTATACTTTAACTTCATTTAAGAGCTTTGAAATGGGGTTAACGGGCCTTAAACGTGTCAAAAATGGCCTAAATACAGTTCAGGGACCAAAACTGTAATTCTGCCAAAGTTCACCCATACGATGCGTATGGTATATATACCATACGATGCGTATGGGGTCTCCAGACCAGGTGCAATGTTTAAACAGCTGTTAACAGCTGCAAACCACTCCTAATCCCAATGCCAAGTGTTGATCTCTTATGGTGAGTGACCAAATGAGCCACCATAAGCTTCCGACACTTGTACGGGTGAGATCAAGGCACGTTTCCCGATAAACGATCCTAACGGTGGTGCATTTACTATAAATACCCATCCATACTCAACACAAAAACCCACAAATCTGATTAAGGAAGCTCTAAGTTGGAACCTTCGTTTCATACCTGAGCTATTTTAATCTGGGTTAGCATTCGGGGACCCTTCGTAAGTATTCTTTCGTTCTTTTCCTTATTATTTACTGCTTTTCGAGTCAGAAAGTCAAACTTTGTTTGACTTTCAGCGTTGACCAGTAATGGTCAATGCGAAGTTCGTTAGAACTTCGCAACGTGATTGTAATCACGATGGTCATAGTCCCTTGGGACTATGCCTACTGATTACCACGTTGTTTAGGGTCGTAGGGTAGGCGATCTAATAAATCGCCTATACCTTCGAACCCGACCCAGTTTGGTCGATCATTAGGATCTGACCAAATACGTTAGGTGACCATAGTGTAGGGAATAACCTTCCGAGGTTATACCTTATGGTCACGACGTTTAAGTAGTTGTATGATAGGTAGTTTATATGCCTTAGGTAAATTACCAGAATACCCTTTTCATACATAATTGGTAATTAAGCATATGTAACCTAAACTTTTGTCACGTAACTGATTTTGTAACATGTTTAGGCATATAATACTTGTCATAGGACTAGTTAGGCGGTCCGAACGCGTTTCACGCGCACGACGCGTTAAAGTAGCATAAGCTTCCTAAACGGGTCGTAATGGGTCGTAAACTATTATGTTAAGTTTCATTTAGCATGTAGGCTCTGTTAAACCATATCACGTGAGTTCCGACACTCATTTGGTTTACAAACCCTAATGCTACCCAGTCTTCCGATTTAGGTCCGGTTATTTAACATAGTTACCTATATTAGGTGCCGTTTGATTTCCGTGATCTCTAGCATTGTTTGGTTGTTACTCAAGGACTACTGAGCATTCTCAAGTGAGTACATAGACCCCTCTTTTACTGTTTTCCAAACTGTTTTGGGGTGAAACACATGTGCCTACTTGTTACTTTCATGTTTTCCTATTTTCACATCATATACTGGTTATGTTCATTAGTACACTATTAGTACATTGATTTACATGACTTTTCTACTTTGTATGTTAACTTAGCATACTTAGTACATTTCTGTTGCATATGTTTACTCAGCATATGGACACATTGTTTTACATTGCATTTCTGTTGCATATGTTTACTCAGCATATGGACACATTGTTTTACATTGCATCTCTGTTGCATATGTTTACTCAGCATATGGACACATTGTTTTACATTGCATTTCTGTTGCATATGTTTACTCAGCATATGGACACATTGTTTTACATTGCATCTCTGTTGCATATGTTTACTCAGCATATGGACACATTGTTTTACATTGCATTTCTGTTGCATATGTTTACTCAGCATATGGACACATTGTTTTACATTGCATCTCTGTTGCATATGTTTACTCAGCATATGGACACATTGTTTTACATTGCATTTCTGTTGCATATGTTTACTCAGCATATGGACACATTGTTTTACATTGCATCTCTGTTGCATATGTTCCAGTAACATATGGACACATTGTTTTACAGCTCTACCTTGTATGTTTACTCTAGCATACTAGGTACATTATCTTCATCACATGCTTACATTTTGGTATGACATTTGGTTTGTTTAACGGGTCTATATAACATTCATTAACATTTGCTACGCCGCTCGGGAGTAAGTAGTGGTACCATAGGACTTGACAAATCCCATTCCTGACATCCCGGGTTTGTTTGGATGTAAGGAATGACTGAATCCGAATACAATTCTTTTGATAACCTTGACTGAGAGGGTTATCCGACTGTCTCAAGGCTTGAATGTTTGCGTTTAACATACTGCATAAGTGTTCATATTCAGTATAGCATGCATATATCTTACAAAACATAACTTTGATTTAAACCAGTTTTACTTCAATACTTTGTTTTGTTCATTTTTACTTATGGTTTAAGTAGTCTAAATTTTACTTACCATACATATCATTTTGGTTATACATTACTTGACTACTTTTGGACTATCAACATTTGACATGGTTTATACAAGGACTTTTGACTATTGGTTTAAACATAGACATTTGACATGGATATTTGACATAGACATTTGACTTGGATATTTGACATAGACATTTTGACATGATTTACATCTTGACATGAACATTTTACATTGTTTGGTTTGGTTTGATTAAGTGATTAAGTAACGATGCGTGTGTAATATGATACAAGCATGGTGGATACGCCGCTGGTACTTCCTATATATAAATGTTTGTATGGTATTACATAGCGTAGCGTTATTTGAATCATTTCAGTTTGATACATATAACATTTTATACAAATAACATACTTTTCACAAGACATTGTTTTACAAAACAACTTATCTTTTACAAACTCATTTAACTTGGTTATTCATTTAACCATACATTATTCACTTATTTATACATATCATCTGAACTCGTTGTTTTTCAAGTAATTTACAAAAC